>JASANA010000848.1:0-17706 GCA_030248095.1 Ptycholaimellus sp. GST1_10
AACTCACTTTTCATCATATTGGTCATCGTTGTACTGCTTTAATCCAAGGGAATATGGGACACCAGAAACAAACTTCATCACAGCAGATTGACACAAGGCAATCGTTATAACTACAACGGTTTTCAGTCACTCTGTAGGCAAATGACAAGATGTATACTGTCAGGAGAAGCATATATAAGAATTCAGAGGAAATCACACATGTGCATCGCAACTCAAATTAAAATTTGCGAGAAATCAAAACAATGGCACTCTTTTACCGCGCAGTGGCTACCGCTCCGCGGTCTCAGTAGGCTCACGAAAACTTTTGTCCTCATGCGTATATATACTGTAACTAAGTCTTTTGTTTTTAGTATAATTAACATATAATAAAAGGACGAAAGACTTTGAAATCCCCGCGGTATATATATATATAAATATATATATATATATATATGTATCTGGAAATGTTGGCTACTCACTGTGGCGAGGTCGCACCAGGATAAAGAGGCAGAATTTGATAGGCTCAAAAAGTGGGATGTCACTTATGAAAAATGAAGGTTCTCAAAATCGAATGAACTTGTGCTACTCATCCAAGGCAATTTAGCTTCATATCTATGCCATTAACCGTTTCCAGAAAAACGGTTTGTTGGCCGGAAATGAGCACTTTTGTAAAAATGCACTTTTTTGGGCCTTTGAAACCTGCAATTTCAGTTTTTTGAAATTTTGTTAAAAAGAAATTTCAGATAATTGTGGACCATTATATATCAAACGAAAGGCTATTCTAGAGATAAAAAAGGTGGTGTATTTCAATTTTTGCATAAACTCTGCTGAAAAACGTAATTTTGAAAAAATCGGGAAATTTCGGTTTTCTCATTTTAAAACACAAAAAAACTGACAACTCAAATTTGAGCGAGTTTGCCAAGGGGCTTACCATAACCATGTTTAAATTAAGACTCTTGTGGTCATCTTTTCGGGATATAATACATTGTGTTTTGGTTTGTTCCCATGGGCACTTTTTTCTATTGAAAATTTGCAGTCAACATTTGGCCCTATGTTAAAACATAGGCAAACTTTTGGGAAAATATATTTTTGTCTCAAATTTCTCATTTTTACAGCCTAAATATCTTCTTTAGGCTCCAGATACACCCTGCTGCTACATTGGTTTCATCGGTTTTCGTTCCAAAATGGGTCAATCTCGAATCGAACATTTCCTATGCTTAAGCATAGGACTTCCCAGGCTTCAATGAATATTTCTCTGTAGCAGCTGAACGGCTAAGAATCGCACACCAGTCTTGAATTTTTTTGTTCACAATTCATATATTCTAATTCTAAATCTGGGTTTTTTTTTCAAATTGGTGAAGAAACCACCTACTTGCCCTTTTGAGTGACAAACTCACATGCATTCAAAAAATAAGGCAAAAGGGCAAGTCTGTGGTTTCGCAAACAATATCAAAAGTAAACACAGATTTGGAACCAATACATATGACTTGTGAACAAAAAAACTCAAGTCGTCTGTTCAATTCTTAACAGTTCAGCTGCTAGCGCCACAAATTAATTGACATTCTTTGTTGAATGCATGTGAGTTGTCACTCAAAAGGGCAAGCAGGTGGTTTCTTCACCAATTTGAAAAAAAGCCCAGATTTAGAATTAGAATATATGAATTGTGAACAAAAAAATTCAAGTCTTGTGTGCGATTCTTAGCCGTTCAGCTGCTACAGAGAAATATTCGTTGAAGCCTGGGAAGTCCTATGCTTAAGCACAGGAAATGTTCGATTCAAGATTGACCCATTTTGAACAAAAACCGATGAAACCAACGTGGCAGCAGGGTGTATTGGACCCTAAAGAAGATATTTAGGCTGTAAAAATGGAAATTTGAGACAAAAATTTTTTTCCGAAAATTTTGCCTATGCTGCCTATAACATAGGGCCAAATGTTAACTGCAAATTTTCAATCAAGAAAAGTGCCCATGGGAACAAACCAACACCCAACGTGTTATATAGGAACTATGGTCTACTCGACGAGTTTGGGTACAAAGTGTCGGAACTCGTTGGTGTGCAAAAAAATATTGCGTTTCGACGAGTTTCGGGAGTTAGTGCCCAAACTCGTCGAGGCCTAAACAAATTTCAGGCCTAGATGAGTTTTACGTCTGCTGCTTATTACATTGCTGGGACCATGCAAAGAGATGAAGAAAGGCGGAGGAAGAGTGGAAGTGGTGAACATATTTCACCAGCTGTGATTGTAAAAACGGTTTCCAAAAAGCTAAAGTTTTGTTTTTGTTCTCTCTAGAAATGGATAAATACTTTGAGAATGCGGTGTTGATCACTACAGAACAAAGAAAAGATGCTTTTTGCAAAGGGATGAGAACTAATCTAATTGAGGGCTCCTTGCCACAAGAGTACAGGAGTGCAGGTTGTAGGCAGAACATAACACAAAGACTGCACTGACTTTGTGTATATTTTGGGCATAACATAGCAAAAAGACTACTATCAATGAGTGCAGCTTGTGAGCAGAACAGAACACAACGACAGCTCTCACGTGGTGCATTTTTTGGGCAGAACAAAGCATAAAGTCTGCTCTCACGTAGATCAGCTTGTGGTCAGAACAGAACACAAAAACTGCTCTTACGCAGTCAGCCTGTGGGCAGAACAGAACACAAAGGCTTCTCTCACGTATAGTAGCTTGTGGGCAGAACAGAACACAAAGACTGCTCTCACGTAGTGCAGCTTGTGGGCAGTATAAAGCAAAAAGACTGCTCTCACGGAGTGCGGGTTGTATGCAGATCATAACACAAATACTGCACTGACGGAGTGTAGCTTTTGGGCATAACATAGCACAACGACTACAATCAGGGAGTGCAGCTTTTGAGCAGGACAGAACACAACGGCAGCTCTCACATGGTGCATTTTGTGGGCAGAACAAAGCATAAATACTGCTCTCACGTAGATCAGCGTGTGGGCAGAACAGAACACAAAAACTGCTCTTACGTAGTCAGCCTGTGGGCAGAACGGAACACAAAGGCTGCTCTCACATATAGTAGCTTTTGGGCAGAACAAAGCAAAAAGACTGCTCTCACGGAGTGCAGGTTGTATGCAGAACATAACACAAATACTGCACTGACGTAGTGTAGCTTTTGGGCATAACTTAGGACAAAAACTACTATCAGGGAGCGCAGCTTGTGCGCATATCAGAACACTAATACTGCTCTCATTTTGTGCAGCTTATGAGCAGAACAAAGCACAAAAACTGCTCTTACGTAGTGCACCTTTGGGCAGAACAAAGCACAAAAACTGCTCTTACGTAGTGCACCTTTGGGCAGAACAGAACACAAATACTGCTCTCACGTAGCTTGTGGGCTTGTGTGCAGCTTGTGGGCAGAACATAGCACAAAGAATGTTCTCATGTAGTGCATCTTGTTGAAAGAACAGACCACACCGACTGCTTTTATGTAGTGCAGCTATTGGGCAGAACGGAAAACAAAGATTGCTCTCATGTAGGGCAGGTTGTGGCAGGACAGAACAAAAAGAATGTTCCCATGTAGTACAGCTTGTATGCGTAAAAGAACACAAAGACTAATCTCATATAGTGCAGCTTTTGAGTAGAACAGAACACAGAGAATGATCCCGCGTAGTGCAGCTTGTCATCAAAACAGAACACAATGTCTGCTGTCACGTAGTGCGGCATGTGAGCAGAACAGAATACAAATACTGGCATTACGTAAATCAGCTTGTGAGCAGAACAGAACACAAAGTCTGCTCTCACGTAGTGTAGCTTGTGGGCAGAAAAGGACACAAATACTGCTCTCACGTAGTGCAGGTTGTGGGCAGAACAGAACACTAAGACAGCTCTCCTGTAGAGTAGCTTGTGGGCAGAAAAGAACACAAAGACTGCTCTCACGTAGTGAATCTTGTGGGCAGAACAAAGCGCAAAGATTGCGCTCACGTATGCAATCAATCACTCCCTTGACGCAATATTTGCAGTTTGTTGTTGCATCCGATTTCGTTTTGCGTTTTTTCCGAAAGTTTTGCCTATGCTTTAACATAGGGCCAAATGTTGACTGCAAATTTTCAATCGAAAAAAGTGCCCATGGGAACAAACCAAAACACAATGTATTATATACCAAAATGACCGCAAGAGTCTGAATTTTAACGTGGTTATGGTCCACCCCTTGGCAAAACCACTCAAATTTGAGCTATCAGTTTTTTTGTGTCAAAATGAGAAAACCGAAATTCCCGATTTTTCAAAATTACGTTTTTCAGCAAAGTTTATGCAAAAATTGAAATACACCACCTTTTTTATCTCTAAATTGCCTTTCGTTTGATATATAATGGTCCACTAATAACTGAAATTTCTTTAACAAAAATTTCAAAAAACTGAATTTGCAGGTCTCAAAGTCCCAAAAAGTGCATGTTATAAAAGTGCTCATTTCAGGCCAACCAAACCGATTTTCTGGAAACGGCTAGTGGCATAGAGATTAGAACTAAATTGCATTGGATGGTGGCACAAGTCCATTCGATTTTGAGACCTTCATTTTTCAAAAGTGACATACCCCCCATAGAGCCTATCTCGAGTCTATCAGATTCTGCGTCTTAATAACCTTTCATAGAGCACATCAATTTTGTATCCTTCTTTGGCAATCTAACCTTTGTTGGATTGATTGCCTAATCTTTGAAGTCCCTCGAGAACAGCCAGGTGTTTGCTTTAGCAATCATTTGGTGTGGCCATAATTTAGCCACTGGGTGGGAGTTTCTAAAAGAGTCAGTAGACCAAGAAAAGAGGCTAATGCATGAAAAATGCTAAGCACCTGTGTAGCGGGACCCATGCAGCCCAAATGCAATTCCTATAATCCATATCCCCCCAAAACAATTGGCATTCTTCTATCATCAGAATAGCTCTCACAGCCATTTGCCCCTTTTAACTATGTGGCCTCAGCCTCCCAGCCCTCAAATATACTCCTATTAAATTGATTTTTTAATGTTTCACTGGATATGCAAGTAAGCAAAGTAGGGCGGTGGATGGAAAAAAAAAAAAAAACCAACAAAAAAAAAACAACCACACACCCAACCCCACACAAACAAAAACAAAACAACCACCCACCCACCCCACACCCAACAACCCCCCCCCCCCCCATGATGCTTTTGCAGGCCTATTTAGGCTCACCCAATCCTCCCATGTTTCACTGGATATGCAAGTAAGCAAAGTAGGGCGGTGGATGGGTGATGCAAAAAGCCAACCCCAACAAAACAAGCTTTTGCAGGCCTATTTAGGCTCACCCAATCCTCCCATGTTTCATTAGATATGCAAGTAAGCAAAGTAGGGCGGTGGATGGATGATGCTTTTGCAGGTCTATTAGGCTCACCCAATCCTCCCATGTTTCACTGGATATGGAATTAAGCAAAGTAGGGCGGTGGATGCATGATGCTTTTGCAGGCCTATTTAGGCTCACCCAATCCTCCCATGTTTCACTGGATATGCAAGTAAGCAAAGTAGGGCGGTGGATGGGTGATGCTTTTGCAGGCCTATTTAGGCTCACCCAATCCTCCCATGTTTCACTGGATATGCAAGTAAGCAAAGTAGGGCGGTGGATGGATGATGCTTTTGCAGGTCTATTTAGGCTCACCCAATCCTCCCATGTTTTACTGGATATGGAATTATGCAAAGTAGGGCGGTGGATGCATGATGCTTTTGCAGGCCTATTTAGGCTCACTCAATCCTCCCATGTTTTACTGGATATGGAATTATGCAAAGTAGGGCGGTGGATGGGTGATGCTTTTGCAGGCCTATTTAGGCTCACCCAATCCTCCCATTTTTTCCAAAAAACCATTGGAGAAAGTTGTAGTAAAACTTGTTACTGCAGCAGGCTCTCTATTACCAATTTGAACTTCTGATAATTAATAATTTCTGTAGCTGCTTGGTTATATTTGCTGTTGGCAACAGCAAAGCTCAACCTAATCAATTATTATTGGTATTTTTGTATTTTCCCCTATTATATCCATAGAGTCGCCGTAGGCGATGGCGAAGCTCAACCTAGTCTTATATAATACGGGTGATGCCATTTCCAGGATGGCCTCGGTGCATAATGGTTTCATAGTGTATCCAGGCATATGATAGCATTTTGGATAGATCTCAGCAAGTTTCACAAAATATATTTTCTCGTCCTCACGGTTTTCCCTTTAAAACAAGATATGATTGAAAACGCGTCGAATTTTGCAATTTTTACCCCATTTTTGACTTTACTCTTTTGTAGATCATTCAATTCTTAACTTTTTCTGGTGGGCTTTTTTTAAACAAGGTATTCTCAGCTGTCGCCAAGATGCGCGGCCTCTGTTCCGCGCAATATTGTCAACCTACATGAGTGAATTTTACTAATTGCATATTTATTTACTTGCAGATATTGTCTAAAAACCCCGGAGTTATAATTTTTTAATTTTGAAACATCAAAATTCTAAGTTTAGGGGAAAATCCAGAAATTTCGCAAACCCCAATAAACCTCTCAAGCCACCACCTAGGCAGATATTTATGCAAAATATCAGCCAATTTCATTGAACAACCATGGAGTTATGATTTTTTTTATTTTGAAACATTAAAATTCTAAGTTCCGGGTAAAACCCCGAATTTTTTGCAAAACTTCAATAAAAGTCCCAAGCCACCACCAGGGCTGACCTTCATGCAAAATTTCATCCAATTTCATTGAAAAACCAGGGAGTTATGATTATTTTTGTTTTGAAACATCAATATTTTGAGTTTTGGGAAAATATCCAAAAATTTTGCAAAACCCCAATAAAGCTATCTAGCCACCACCCAGGCGGACCTTCATGCAAAATTTCAGCCAATTCCATTGAAAAACCAGCCAAAATGAATTTTGGTACTTTGAAACATCAAAATTTTAGGTTTTGGGCGAAAAACGCAAAATTACGCCAAGCACCAAAAAATGGCCTGGAGATACCACCCAGGCGGACCTTCATGCAAAATGTCAGCCAATTTGGTTGAAAAACCGCGGAGGCCGGGCCCCGGAATGACACATATATATATATATATATATGCGGAAAGACGGACGCAAAAAGGGGGTAACTGCTTAAGCTGGCCTTGGCCGCCCGCCGCCTCGGGCAGGGCGCAAGAGCTCCTCCGGCCTCCGGGCACGGGTGCTACGGCCCCTACGCTTTGCCTAGCATGCTTCGCATGCTAGGCTACACTCCGGGGCCTCCGCACCCATGCCCTCTGGCCTCCGGAGCTCTGACTGCCCTGCCCTCCGTGGCAGGCGGCCTTCGTGGCAGGCGGCGGCTTTTTGCTAATAGTGAAAATTATACAATACTAATTGAGTAAAATGTTTTGCTAAAGGAAAACAAAAGGAAGGGTCGCGCAAAGCGTGGTCAACGGATTAAAAATGTGGTCGCGCGAAGCGCGGCCACCGACCCATATTACTAGTATATATATATGATGACAAAAGTTTAGTAACCTCTATAGACCGGGGAGCGGCCCTTCGGGCCAATCCGCGGTCAAAAATAAACAGACAAACGCCAATTTAATAGCCCAGTTACTAAATGAAATTGACAAATCAAATCCTTAACTTATTGCGTTGATTATGGCACACACCTTTTTATATAACGAACCAAATGAATACATCCATGAAATTGACAATTGGCCATTATTAGCATTCTTGATTAGGCTGCATTACAACCGCATGGATCATCCAAATCGGAAAGTAAATAATACAGATGATGATTCTCCGAAAGTTATTCATCAGAAGAATTTTATGAATTATTTTTGGAAAACAGTATTTAAAGGGTTGGAGATGGGAAGCTGGACCACTTCTATCAATTTTAGTAGTGTGGATTGTTTCATTTGCATATGTTTACAATGATATTCACCAACTCAACAAAATATCTATATATTCAAATTTTTGTGCTTTTAATTCTGATAACTATAATAACTATTACAAGCCTATCTCAAAAAGGAGCATCAGTGGGTCTAAAAAAATTATTTGGCATTCCTACTATGTGTCAGATTACAAATCCAAACCTTTATGTCAGTTGTAAGGTCTGTAGTGCGGTTACATGGGCAGGGAGCAATAGGTTTACCATGAGGAAGCAAGAGAAGAGACTGATCTCAGGGAGAGAGGCAAGGCACAAGCGCAGCCTTGTTATGACTGCGCTCCAGACTAGTATCATGTGCCTCACACCTCCCCTAAGGACTTACAAGGACAGCGCGGAAGTTCTACCACCCCTAAGATCCCTAGGGGGGAAGGGGAGAGGCAGGAGCAGGGGGCGGCAAGAGCAGAGGCGAGGACGGAGCAGGGCAGGCGAACACGGCGTAGATGGAGTGACGGAGGAGGTGGGGATCAGAGGTCCAGGTGCTTAGGCAGCCTTAGGAGTGAGGGATCTCGGAGGGTGGCTCTCGCTCAGCTGATCGGGAGCAGAGATGGTGGCCAGCTTGGAGGCGGGAGGATGGCCATGGCTGAAGGGGGCACCAGCAGTCTGCTGTCTATGCGCTGCCTCCTGGGCATAGGCAGCCGGCCTGTTGGTGTCTTGAAGCCGACACTTGAGCCGGGCGACATTGGGGAGCCCTTCAGGGCCTTCTCTGGGGTGACTTGCAGGTCAAGTGGTGGCGGAGGCTTTCGTCGGGTAACATCGGTCTGCACGTCATCCTTGGCGGCTTTGGTTCTGGTGGCTCTGGTGGCGGCCAGGGCATCAGCTTTGGTGGCCTTTGTGGCGGCTAGGGTGGCCTTGCTGGCATTGTGGGCATCCTGACGCGGCGAGTCGGAGGACGCTGATCTGGCAGTGACCGGGGGACGTCTCCGAGTTTTCTTTGCCTCAGCTGGGGGAGTCTTGGCCCTGGAAGACTGGGCGCCGTTGGTACTGCTAGAGGGCGCAGCTGGTTGCTCCTTGGCAGGTTGCAGAGGCTCAGGGGGAGCAGGAGTGGGAAGGGGAGGAATGGGAGCAGGGAGAACGTGAGCAGCAGCTTCCGCATATGCATCTATGGGCTCAAAGAAGAGATCTGGAGGCATAAAGTGCACGGGCTTTAAGTGGTTTATGTGCATGGTTTTTGTGAGATCCGGGAACTCCAAAGGGTGTATGACGGCGTTAGGCCTGTTCAGACTGGCAATTCGCCATAGCCCAGTGAACCTGAGGTTGAACTTTTTGTGCACATGCTTTCTGGCCCAGACTAAGTTTCCAACCTTAAATGGTCTGACCTTTGCTTTTTTGTCATATTGCGCTTTTTGCCTGAGTTGCACCGCTGTTGAATGCTGATGCATGCTGTCCCACATTTTATTCAGATTGGCTACTGCTTCAGTCGTAAAGGCCGGCTGCCTCACTGGCAGTCCTTCCAAGGTTGGTTGCAAACCCTCCGGTAAAGGGAACTTGCAGTCAAAACTGAACAAAGCATGGAAAGCCTGTCCTTTCGCTATAAGCATCATTATGTGCAAAAACAGCGTAAGGCAAATGTTGAGACCACGTGGACAGTCTCTCATGGCAGAACTTGGCCAGAATGGAAATCAAGGTGCGGTTGTAGCGCTCGCACTTTCCATCCCCTTGTGGATGGTATGGAGTTGTCTCTACTTTTGCTGTCCCCATCTGTATGGCTAAATATTTCACCAGATGGGCGCAGAAGTTGGTGCCTTGATCGCTGAGCCATCTCCTGACTCTTCCAAACCACAGGATAATATGCTTCAGAAAAGCCCTTGTGGTGGATTCAGCGGTGATATTTATCAGCGGTATGGCTACACTATACGATGTGAAATAATCACAGCAAACCATGATGTAAGAATATCCACATGACTTGGTCATTGGGCCCATCATGTTGCTTGCCACAATCTCGAAAGGCCTAGAAGCTTTAATTGGCATTAGGGGCTCTCGAGCTCCCAGGCTCATAGCATTGAACTGCTGGCAGACCAAACAGGCTCTGCAAAATTCTCTTATATTTTTGACCATATTAGGCCAGTAAAAGCAGCTTCTGATTGTGCTGTATGTCCGCTTGAAAGCAAAATGCTCTGCAAACTTGCTGGCATGGAAGCAGTGTAGAACATGAGGGACGCAAGGGTGTGGAATGTATAGCAGCATGGCCCCCTCCTCCCCTAAGAAATATAAGAGATCCTGCTCGTATGTTGCATATAAGTGAGCTGCGCATGCAATCTTCTTACTTAACTCCAAGTCTTGAGGAAGTGTTCCTTCTAATAGATTTGCAATCATACCACTGCAGAACGGATCCTTTGCCTGTTCTTTAGCGATTGAAATGGCATTTTCAGTGTATTTGTTTTCTTCTAGGGCAAAAACAACTGCGTTTGCACAGGCGCCTTGAGATTCAGTATTGCTTTCAACAGATTTTTCTGCTTTAAGTATAGTTTCTGAAACATAAGGAAATGGCATTGGAAGCTCTTCGTACATGCGTGACAATGCATCTGCATTGATGTGGTCTTTTCCTGCTTTGTATCTCAGAAACGGTTGGAAATTTGATATTTTCAGTGCCCAACACTGCAGAATTGGTGTGTCATTGAACACAGACAGTACATATTGAAGTGGTTTATGGTCAGACTCCACTATTATGCTTGGGTGGCCCAAGATATAATTTTTGAAATGCTGCAAGCCAAAAAGGATAGCAAGCGCTTCCAATTTTATTGTTGGGTAATTTTTCTTGCTTTTTGTCAATGACCTGCTAGCATAAGCAACTACTCTTTCATTTCCGTCTGCATCACATTGTGCTAGAATGCAGCCCAAACCCATTCTTGAAGCATCTGTTTGGACCAAAAATGGTTTTTTCTTGTCCATGATAGGGAAGGCTAGAACTGGTGGCCTTGTTAATGCATGTTTTAGTTTTATGAACACTCTTTCTTGCGCTTCTTTCCAAACGAACTCTTTATTTTTTGCTAAAAGGTCGTACAGTGGTGCCGCGATCGCGGCGAAATCGCGAACAAATTTATGATAGTAACAGCATAAACCTAAAAACCGTTGCAAGGATTTTGCTGTTCCCGGTCGCGGATATGTGTCAATTGATTCCGTTTTCTTTGTGTCCACTTTAATTCCTTTTGTTGATATGTTATGGCCTAGGTAAGCGATTTCAGATTTGAGGAACTCACACTTCCTTAGTTTGCACTTTAGATTTGCTTTTCTTAGGCGCTCAAATACCAGGACTAAGTTTTCACATAGGGTATTGAAGTCTTTCCCACCGACAAGTACGTCATCTAGGTATATCCATACCCTTTTCCATAGGTAACCTTGCATGACGTTGTGCATTGCCCTTTGGAAGCTACTACTTAATGCTGAGAGACCCATTGGCATACATAGGTATTCATAGAGACCTAGGTGCATTTGGAACAGTGCTCTGAGGTATAATGATTTTGAGTTCTACTTCACTTTTCACCCCACGCTCAGACCATTTACTCCACTTCCACTTCACCTCATTGGCTACCCTTCCTATTTTGTTTCACTTATTCCACCTTTTTCCACTTTCCGACATTTTTTTACTTTTTTCTACTTTTTTTCACCTAAAATCTCAAAATTTTCTAAAAACACCAGATAAATGATGTATTTGAAGCCGCGCCTCTCCCAGCACCTCAAAACTGTGGACTACTGTACATTAGGAAACACTAGGGCCCCTATGCATCAACATAGGGGGGTAGGGTCTCTACGTATAAACATATGGGGGTAGGGTAGGGTCTCTATGTATCAACATATGGGGGTAGGCTCTTATGCTTCAATCTAGGGATGGGGGAGGCGGCCTATGCTTCAACATAAAAACAATGACAAACATTTTAGAAAAAAATTCAAAAAACAAAATTGAAAAAAAATTTTGCTAAAAATTTCAAGAAAAATGAAAAATTTTTTTGAAAAATTTTAAAATTTTTTAAAAAATTTTGAAAAATTTTGAAAAATTTTGAAAATTTTTTGTCTCAAGCGGGGAAAAACAAGGTCTGAACCCATTATAAGGGGGCCAATTTAAGTGAAAAGTGATAAAAAAAAGTAAAAAGTGGAAGTAAAAAATAGGTGGAAAGTAAAAGGGTTTTTTTACTCCACTTCCACTCCACCTCACGGACACCAAAATCATTTTGTTTCAATTTCATTTCACCCAAATTTTCTGAAAAATAGTTTTTTTTTCCACTTTTTCTACTGTTTACTTTTTTTTCTACTTTATACCTCAGAGCACTGATTTGGAAAACTGTACTTTTGGTCGCTTGGTCGCATTTTTATCTGGTGATATCCAGCTGTCAAATCCAGTGCGCAGAATTGGGTAATCCCTGTCAGTGAGCTCAAGATTTCATCTGTGCTGTGCTGGGCAGATTGTACATGTCCTTAACTGTTATGCTATTCAAATGCCTGTAGTCATGAACCATGCAGGCGCTTCCATCTGGCTTGGGCAATATTACGACTGGGCTTGAATACGGTGAATTTGATTCTTGGATTGCACCCATTTTTGACCGCGGAGCGGCCCGAAGGGCCGCCCCGCGGTCTATAGAGGTTACTCAACTTTTGTCCTCATATATATGTATATATGTATTTCTGGAAATGCTGGTCGTCACCGAATTCTCAACGGATTTGGACAAACTTTTTTTTTCCTGAAAGCTAATGCTATTTTAGGAAGATCTGGAGGGGTGGAACCAGTTTCCGAGCATTTGAAACATTACTTTTTTGGGTAGAAAGGCTTGAAAATTGCAATATAGAGTTTTTGCGCTGTAGCACCTGTAATTTTGAGAATTGCACAGACAACTTGAGTTTTTTTGTTCACAAGTCATATATAACGATTCCAAATCTGTGCTTACTTTTGAAAATGGTTGAGAAACCACAGACTTGCCCTCTTGAGTGACAAACTTTCACGCATGACAATAGCATCAATAATTAGTAGCAGCTGAACGGCTGATAATTGAACAGAACACTTGAGTTTTTTTGTTCACAAGTCGTATATAACGATTCCAAATCTGTGCTTACTTTTGAAAATGGTTGAGAAACCACATACTTGCCCTCTTGAGTGACGAACTTTCACACATGACAATAGCATCAATAATTAGTAGCAGCTGAACGGCTGATAATTGAACAGAACACTTGAGTTTTTTTGTTCACAAGTCGTATATAACAATTCCAAATCTGTGCTTACTTTTGAAAATGGTTGAGAAACCACATACTTGCCCTCTTGAGTGACGAACTTTCACACATGACAATAGCATCAATAATTAGTAGCAGCTGAACGGCTGATAATTGAACAGAACACTTGAGTTTGTTTGTTCACAAGTCGTATATAACGATTCCAAATCTGTGCTTACTTTTGAAAATGGTTGAGAAACCACATACTTGCCCTCTTGAGTGACAAACTTTCACACATGACAATAGCATCAATAATTAGTAGCAGCTGAACGGCTGATAATTGAACAGAAGACTTTGGTTTTTTGATTCACAAGTCGTATATAACGATTCCAAATATGTGCTTTCTTTTGAAAATGGTTGAGAAACCACTGACTTTTCCTTTTGAGATGCAATGTTCACCCTCACAGCAGACATTTTCCTTAATTTATGGATTTTGCTACATGTGAAGGTGTAAGCGCTCCGCGGTCACCTATTGCGCTTTGCGCCATATACTTGTTAGTAATAGTTCGATCATGTTTTCCACTACTGGTCGCCTGGGTAAGGGGATTGGGCGACTGCAATCAAATGGCTTATAGTCTGTCAACTCTATGCAGTGCTCGACATTCAACGCCTCCCCTATGTCGAAATCAGTTCTACTGATGCACATGTGAAATTTTTTTAGAATGTTCATGATTTTTTGTTTTTACCACAACGGTGTCTCTGCGGAGCCGATTTTTGCGGTTTTTTCGATGAAACTCAAATGCTCTTTTAGCGATGGCAGTATGACCTGCTGCAATGTATAGCACTGCTTTGAAGTTGATGAAATTGAGCCGTGTTGGCATTCTTGGCCCTGTATTTCCTCTTCTTCATCACAAAATTCTATCAGGAAAATATTTTTGTTACTCCATTGATCAACCGTGCCTAATTTAGTATTCAACCTTAGTGTGCAAGGATAACTCTTGTGAATGACTATAGGCACAGTGATGACGTTTTCTCTTGATGTTAGCAGGCAGTCTTCCAGGTACCATCCATTTTTCTCGCATTTGTGTCTATTTTGCTGGAAAAACAGTTTCATGTGTTGTTTCAAATGGGTTTCTACATTTCACTAGTGTCAATGCATTAGGTGCCAAAGTGACTGAATTTAAAAGTTTCAATGGTAGTGTGTGCTGTTCAGGCTTATTGCTTGACCGGTTAGCATATTTAATTTCCTCTCCTTCGATGTTGCTATCTAAATCATTAATTTCATCCACTTCATTACCAGCAGATATTGTTTGTAACCATCTGGCTGGGATTGGCCTATTTGTGCTTTTATCGGCTCTATTTGGATATCTTTCATTAATTATTTGATTTTTTGAAATCGAAAATCAGAAATTTAAATCTTTTTAATAAATTTGTTATAACAATTATGTCAAAACAGCCATATTCGTGATCGGCAACCATGAATTCTGTTTCTGGAAATTCAGTGTCCAGGATTCTGCAGTGCATTGAAATTGTAAAGCATGTTTTCAATAGCTTTCCTGACGCTCCTTTAATCGGCGCCTTTATGGTTCCTTTGAAATATTTTATTCCTCTTTTGTCTAATTTATCAATTAGCAAAAGCGGGAATGTGCTAACGTGGCTGCCAGTGTCGAGCAAAGCCTTTAAACGCCTGGGTGTTCCATCAGTTTCATAGACCATGAGGTCCAGGATTGGCCTGTCTTCTAGTAGTGGATAAGCCTCCTTATCCACTCCGTAACAGTCTAAGCTGTTACACTCACAATCCTTGCTGTGTATCATCTATTGGCCTAGCATCTTGGATTGGACGAAGATGCCTCCAATCCGTTTTTGCAACCACAGACTGTGAATATGGGTTTTTCTTTGCTAGGCTCCTCCGGCACTGTTGCTAAACGTGGTGGCTTTGCTGGCGGCTGTTTTGACTTTGAGTATAGGACAACTTGCTCAGACGGCATGAGGACGATGTTTTCATCCTGGTCAGTACCAACTTTATCCTGCAGCTGCAATTCAGTTAATTCGATGCTTGTTGAACACGCTTTTTGCAAATTTTGCCAGTATCTTCTTGATCTGTGCAGAGCAAAAATCGAAAATCAATGAAATGCAACCGTAAGTTTGATCATCTCAATGCCAAAGCTTCGCCTCCAGTCCAACCATATGCTAAACCAAATCCTAAAGTAAAATTAGCTGTATTTCAAAATGGTTATGCAAAACAAAATGCGCAGTTTGTGAAGCAATCATCTCAAACCACTACACACTGCGATCGTATTATAAAAACAGCATCTGTTAATGAGCCTATCGTTTCTTTGAAACCAAGTGAACAGTCATCAAAGCCCTCCTCAAGCCCCCCATGAGACGTTTATGTTTCACACTCTGCAGCGCAATCACCGCGGAGCGGCCCGAAGGGCCGCTCCGCGGTCTATAGAGGTTACTAAACTTTGGTCCTCATATATATGTATATATGTATTTCTGGAAGTGTGGCCCCGGGCCAACTCCTCAATGAATTCTACAAACTTTTTTTTTCCTGAAAGGTAATGCTATTTTAGGAAGATCTGGAGGGTAGACCCGGAATTTGAACATTTGAAACATTACTTTTTTGGGAGAAAGGTTGAAAAGTGGGTATGCTGTAAAATGCTCAATTCTCAACGGATTTTCACAGTTTTTTCCTGAAAGGTAATAATATTTTAGGAAGATCTGGAGGGGTGGAAGCTATCCCGGAGCATTTGAAACATTACTTTTTTGGGTAGAAAAAAAACCGAAAATGGGGTAAGTTGTAAAATGCTCAATTCTCAACGGATTTTGACAAACTTTTTTTTTCCTGAAAGGTAATAAAATTTTAGGAAGATCTGGAGGGGTGGAACTGATCCCGGAGCATTTGAAACATTCCTTGTTTGGGTAGAAAGTTTGAAAAATGGGGGTAAGTTGAAAAAGGCTCAATTCTCAACGGATTTTGACAAATTTTTTTTCCTGAAAGGTAATAAAATTCTAGGAGGATCTGGATGGGTGGAGCAAGTCTCGGAGCATATGAACCATTACTTTTTTGGGTAGAAAATTTGAAAATGGGGTATGCTCAAAAATGGCGAATTCTCAACGGATTTGGACAAACTTTTTTTTGCTGAAAGGTAATAACATTTTAGAAAGATATGGAGGGGTGGAACCTGTCCCGAAAGCATTTGAAACATTACTTTTTGGAGAAAGGTTGATAAATGTGGTATGTTGAGAGCTCCGCGGTCACCTATTGCGCTCTGCGCCATATACTAGTTAAAGCTCCTCAAGCCTCAGCCTCAAGCCTCAGCCTCAAGCCTCAAGCTCCTCAAAGCCCTCCTCAAGCCCCCCATGATACGTTTATTTTTCACATCTTGTAGTGCAACCATTTTTTAATTTATGCATGTTATGTCACATTTATGTTCATATTTTTTTATTATGTTATATTTGCCAGGCATCTGTAGAGTTTATCCTGTTGACATTCCAGGGTCCTTATGAACCTAAGTACCGCGTCTCTTTCTTCCTCTGTCCTAAAAGTTTCCTTGTTCTTTCTTCTAGTTATTGGTCTTCTTTTACTTTTTCTTTCTTCTTCGATTGGTCTAGTCGTGTGGATATTGAACCATGGTGGAGTTCTTCTTTCTGCAGGGTATGTGGTTTCATTGATGCTCCCGGACCCTAGAATGTTTGTGTTCAATCCCCAAGGCCAGACTGTATTGAGTGCCAGAGTCCATTATTTTTCTTCTATTGTCCCTTTCACTGCCCCATCATCGAGTGTCTCAAGTAATGTAAGTTTAGGTTCAATTAATTTCCCATGCCTAGAAAAGTAGTTGCATCGCTGGCCAGGCCCAGATTGAACTGCCAGTCAGTGTCCGCCAAAGCTTTACGCATCTCTGCATATCTGCCGCGCCTCCATCGACGAAAGGGAACTGCGGATGAGGAGGGCGCGAGAGCTGGGCCGCTGAGCGTGGAGACAGAGAGAGCCACCGTTGTTAATGAGCCTATCGTTTCTTTGAAACCAAGTGAACAGTCATCAAAAGCCTCCTCAATCCCCTTGCTGTGTATCATCTATTGGCCTAGCATCTTGCATCTGGACGAAGATGCCTCCAATCCGTTTTTGCAACCACAGACTGTGAATATGGGTTTTTCTTCGCTAGGCTCCTCCCGGCACTGTTGCTAAACGTGGTGGCTTTGCTGGCGGCTGTTTTGACTTTGAGTTAGAACAACTTGCTCAGACGGCATGAGGACGATGTTTTCATCCTGTTAAGTACCAACTTTATCCCTGCAGCTGCAATTCAGTTAATTCGATGCTTGTTGAACACGCTTTTTGCAAATTTTGCCAGTATCTTCTTGATCTGTGCAGAGCAAAAATCAGAAAATCAATGAAATGCAACCGTAAGTATGATCATCTCAATGCCAAAGCTTCGCCTCCCAGTCCAACCATATGCTAAACCAAATCCTAAAGTAAAATTAGCTGTATTTCAAAATGGTTATGCAAAACAAAATGCGCAGTTTGTGAAGCAATCATCTCAAACCACTACACACTGCGATCGTATTATAAAAACAGCATCTGTTAATGAGCCTATCGTTTCTTTGAAACCAAGTGAACAGTCATCAAAGCCCTCCTAAGCCCCCCATGATACGTTTATTTTTCACATCTTGTAGTGCAACCATTTTTTAATTTATGCATGTTATGTCACATTTATGT
>JASANA010000851.1:0-12293 GCA_030248095.1 Ptycholaimellus sp. GST1_10
CAAGGCACTGGAATCCGAGCCAGCGGATGTCAGTTAGGTAAGTTCAAGGCTCCTTCAAATCGAAAATAGATCAATGCCAGCTGTAAATCATATATTGAGAAGCCATTGAACACTTTTTAATGAACACTTGCCATTGAACATTGCCCTAGCTCCTGTTTCTGCAATCAATGATTCGAAGGTTTTACTGAGGCACTAAATGAGAGAGATTAGACGGTAGTTTTTGATTTGACTTGCTGGCTTTTTTTCTTGTGAATGGTAACAATATAGAGGCAGTTCTCCAGGCTGCTGGGACTCTGAACTCACTCCAGCTTCTGTTTTGCTTTGTGGAGAGCTGGGCCAAGACCTGGGCATTTCACCTGACTAGCGGTTGGATCAGTAGAGGTTCGCAATGAAGGAGAGGTTGTAGACAGAGTTTATGGCACTGAATGTTTCCATTCACAACCGCTCAGTATCTGCGAACGAAAATAAAGGGGTGTGTTCATCCACAGCCCTCCTGGTTGCATTGTTTTGGGGTGTAGGTGACAAAGTTTTGGCAGAAGCACTATCGGAAGTACAGGAAGTTACAAACGGAAGCCAATAGGAAGTATACAGGAAAGGAAGATGAACTGTGTATAGCGAACAGGGCTGATGCCCTGAACCCTCACCTCAAAGGTTTAACCCTCCCCTCAAAGATAAACCCCCCCCCTCAAGAGATAAACCCCCTCAAAGGTTTAACCCCCCCCCCCCCAAATAATATTCACCATTTTTTTATTTCCTTAAATTACTTCTCTTTACATATCTCGAAGTTTAAACTCAAGGAATTTTGATATGAACATCTGTATACCTACTTTTTTAGTTAGTCTATACCGGATGGCGGGCGCATGCCTACCAGGAGTAGGGGCTTGTCCCCTACAAGGAGTACCATTCAAGATTCCAACTGAAGGGCTTAGACGCATGCTTGTCCTCGACGATGTCATGACTGTGGCAGTATCTACTAGTTGAGGATTATCATGCCAAGGGTACTGCCACAGTCATGACCTCGTGGAGGACGAGCATGCGTCTAAGCCCTTCAGTTGGAATCTTGAATGGTACTCCCTTGTAGGGGTCAAGCCCCTACTCCTGTCCGCATGCACCCCAACTAACTAGCTTATGGACTAATTATGGGCTGTGTTAGAGCAGGGTGTGTGAGTATAGGTAAGTCACTATAAGTAAGGACATATTGCCTTGAGGGGTGGGTTTATCTCTTGAGGGGTGGGTTTATCTCTTGAGGGGTGGGATTATCTCTTGAGGGGTGGGTTTATCTCTTGAGGGGGGGGGGGGGCGAAACCCCTTGAGGGGAGGGTTAAACCTTTGCTGGGAGGGTTAAGGGCATCAGCCGCGAACACAGACTGTAAGTAGCTTAGCAATGTTCCTAGATGATGTTCTTGGGAACGACCATACCACATCACATTGGACATGTTGGAAGACGTCTCTAGGCCATGGCATGCTAATCGGCTCCAGAGCTGTGTTCCTAGGAGCATTCTTAGTTCCAGCACAAAGTGCACAAAACTTAGCAAAACTGTGACAATATTTTCCCATGCCACTCCACCAAGTGTAAGCGGTCAAATGGGAAAGCATCTTCTCAGCAGATTGATGCATTCCGGACAAGGGAGCAGAATGCGACACAAAGAGGGAGCTGGAGGTGCTCTGGACAAACATACACATTTTTCAAATTCAGCTTTTTCATCAGCACTCTATCATTTCTCAGCAAGAACCCCTGTCTCATATGTTCCTCAGCGGCCATTCTGCCCTTCAACAAATCACTCATCCTTCGTCTAATCTGATTATCCGATGACTGAATCATCGCCGTAATGCCTCATAGATGTCTCTATGTTTGAGTGGACGATGAAGAGGTGGTCTTTTCTGCTGCAGGCTCCTCTGAAGTCGAGGGCTCTGCGGGCTCTGCAGGAGCAGCATGCTCTGTCATGCTCTCCTTTAGTTCCCTACTTTTCTTCTTCAAATCGTTTGCCGGCTGGTCAACGGCTTTCTTGCCGGACCTCAACTTAACCACAGAAAAGGATGCTGACAAGGTCGTGACAATGGGATCAGGGTTTATGCTCTCCCATGGATGTCATCCCTGTCTCTCCAACTGTGCCCTCAACAACTTGTCACACTCCATCACTTGTTCTCTAATCTTCACTCCTGGCTTAGAAGTGTTCCACAAACGGGACATCCAATCTGGCAGCCTATGGGCCGGGTCAGACCCTTTCACGTAAGTGATCCTCTAGGGATACTGACTTAATTCTGCATGACACCTAGCTATGCGAACGATGTCACTTTTGCATGTGAAAAGATACTAATGGATTTTGTGGTCCATGAAAACAGCTGGGTAAAATAGCCATTTATGGTTTTTTCGAAATGCAAATCTAACACACTTACATTCACAACTGAGGTGTACTGGCCTGGATACGTGCTCCCACAACCAAACACCAGTATCAATCTAGCCGTGCAGTTTTTAGCTCCATTGCTTTTCCCTGTACTACTTTTGGGAAATTTATGTATGCGTACACCGTGTTATATGTATCAAAACTTAAGATAATCTGAATTAATTGTGAATGAAAACTGATTCGTAGTGGCATCTAAAAGTTGCCTATTTTGTGTTAAATTTGTTTTATACAATCTTTTAGTTATTGTTTATATGCAAGCTATTTTAACAGAAATTCATAAACAGAATATTCTAATTGTAAATCAAAAACATGCATCTAGGAAAACAAGACATTCATAATAGCAAAAACGATAAAAACACAAAATACGCCACACAACCTATATTTGAATAGCCGATCATAATGTGGGAGCACCAAATGTTGAAGTAGATAGTAATGGATCTGTTTCTTCATAATGATGACAAGAGCAACTTAAATCAGAACAAACACTACGTGTAGATACTGAAGAACTAAGTTCATAAGATTTGATATCCTGAGCATGTGAAACAGCTACGGAAGAGGCATATGATGTGCAATGAGCATTAGATATCTTGCAGTTACAAATAGATTTACTACTGTCAGTTAATAATTCATTGCTAAGCTTGGTTTCAGGGTCATGATTAGGCCTGAAATTGGGTAAGCTGACCTTGGATAAATGTTTGTCAAAGTCTGTTGTCAGCCTAGTTGATTGACTTGGATCATAAATGCATCCATTAGAATTGCTTTTGTTCAAATCTGGGTAACCATCTATATGTTTTAGAGATCTAAGAGTCAACTTATGATCATCATCAATCTGGATCAAAATATTTGGCTGCTCTTGGTGGGAAACCTCTAAGAACTTGTTCATTGAATCATCACTATTAAGTGGTGCAATGTTACATGGATTTCTGTATGAGTGTTGTCCACTGTATTTCTTCACCAGAAACCTTACACTAAAAGCCAACATCCCGATCAATATGATTGCAGCTAATACAGTAATAGCAATTAGTAAACCTGGTGCATTTTGATCATTATTATTCATATTTGCAAATATCTCATCCGAATATTTATTATCATGGGATGGAAGTGAATGGTGATCTGCTGAAATTAGGAGACATAACTGTAATGCCATAACCGGATTAATAATAATGAAAGCTACCATTTTGATTTCTCATATGTTAATGATTACAAAATATTGCTGTATGTAAAATATTTGGTGTGTTTACTTATTGTATGTTCCTCGGTACTTTATCTGTTGCGCTAATATTGCCTTTTTTTGTAGTTTTGTCTGATGAGGTGTTACAAAATGAGGTATGTAGCTATTTGGATGGAGGGCAGTTACAATACGTTGCGTCTTTGATCTTGCGTTAAAACCACCAAAAACTGACTGAAACCCAAAGGCAGAATGACAACGGTATACAGAGCAACCATCAATCTGGACAAAGGTATGCCCAAATTCGTCGAGCACTTTGGCAGATGCAGCTGAGCCGACAGACGGTCAGCAACATCGTCCTCAAGAATGGAAATGCGCCATCTGGAGCAAGCTTTGACAACGCACCCCGAGGCACAGGAAAGCAGGCAACAGTGCAGACGCTCGCCCTGTGTGAAGAAAGTGGACTCCGTGATCAAGAAAGACCCCAAGCTAGCACTTCACTTTGGAGTGGGCCGTCGAACGATGCAGCATCTGATCAAAGAGAGGCTTGCGATTCATTGGTTTCATGAGCTACGAGTCACCCATCACTCTAGATTCCTATTTAAAATCGAATAAAAACTTTCTTCCCGCCAATTGCTCGGGGTAAACAAAAATTCCGTTTTTCAAGGTGCAGTGTAAAAATCATTTCAACTTTCTTACACCGATTTTTATTCTCTGCTAACCAAAACAATCACCTTAAATGATAATATGCTGCGTTTCAGCTTTATTTGCAGAAGTATAATGGCGATGAAAGTAAGGCCTTGAAATGTGAAGGGTGGAAGGAGGTGCCTAAACGTGGGGAGGAAGTGTTTGAGGAGATGCAGAGAGGATGGGAAGATCAAGGGTTGAGGACGGGGAAAGCCGTGCTTAAAGAATACGTGAGCAACGACACTCTGCCACTTCTTCTCATCTCCCTCAACAAATCCAAAATGGCTCTCGCGCAAACTGGTCAGGACATGTTTCGAGATTATCTTTCCATTTCTGCTTTCATGTTCAACTATTTAATTTCTTTTGCACAAAAACGAGGCATTCGATTTTATGCCTTAGGCAACTAAGAACTACACTTCTTAGAGATTAAACAATAGGCGGTTGGAGTTTTCTTTCTGTTCGCTATTCAAACCAGGGTCTGGAGATGCCAACGAGGTATTCTCGGCTGTCGCCAAGATGCACGGCCTCTGTTCCCAGTCCATGTCGCAGTTGAAGACAAACCGATTGCCGATGAACTTGATGAATTAGGCCGAGAAGAAGCGGATAGCCATAGGCTTGTGCCAGGCGCATTTCAATCCTCCAAAGCTGCTGAGCAGGGAAGAAATGTGCTGGCCGTTGAAGAGCATTGACGCATCATTTCATTCAGTGACCAATTGATTGGTGCAGAATGATAGGCAGTCAATGGGCATCTCAGGACCTCACCGCTCTCATGTAGCGCGATTTCAGTGTGCTGCTCCACTCATGCTTGTCCCAGTGCAATGAGGATGGGCCCATCTGAACAGTGCCACAACGCCCTTCACTCATGGGCAGCTGCACTGCGCAGCTCCCATGGCCTGATCTGTAGCAACACCAAACATGCATCAGAACACCGCTCTCACGCAGTGCGATTTCAGTGTACTGCTTCACCCATGCTTGTCCCAGTGCAGTGAGGATGGGCTCATCTGAACAGTGCCACAGCGCCCTTCAATCATGAGCAGTTGCACTGCGCAGCTCCCATGGCCTGATCTGTATCAACACCAAACATGCATCAGAACACCGCCCTCATGTAGCCCGATTTCAGTGTACTGCTCCACCCAGGCTTGTCCCAGTGCAGTGCGGATGGGCCCATCTGAACAGTGCCACAGCGCTCTACAATCATGGGCAGTTACACTGCACTGCTACCATGGCCTGATATGTAGCAACACCAAACATGCATCAGAACACCACTCTCACGTAGCGCGATTTCAGTGGGTTGCTCCACCCATGCTTATCCCAGTGCAATGAGAATGGGCCCATCTGAACAGTGCCACAGCGCCCTTCACTCACGGGCAGTTGCACAGCGCAGCTCCCATGGCCTGATCTGTATCAACACCAAACATGCATCAGAACACCGCCCTCATGTAGCCCGATTTCAGTGTACTGCTCCACCCAGGCTTGTCCCAGTGCAGTGCGGATGGGCCCATCTGAACAGTGCCACAGCGCTCTACAATCATGGGCAGTTACACTGCACTGCTACCATGGCCTGATATGTAGCAACACCAAACATGCATCAGAACACCACTCTCACATAGCGCGATTTCAGTGTACTGCTCCACCCATGCGTGTCCCAGTGCAGTGAGGATGAGCCCATCTGAACAGTGCCACAGCGCCCATCAATCATGGTAAGTTGCACTGCGCAGCTCCCATGATCTGATCTGTAGCAACACCAAACATGCATCAGAACACTGCCCTCACGTAGCGCGGTTTCAGCGTACTGCTCCACCCAGGCTTGTCCCAGTGCAGTGAGGATTGGCCCATCTGAACAGTGCCACAGCACCCTTCAATCATGGGCAGTTGCACTGTGCAGCTCCCATGACCTGATCTGTGGCAAAACCAAACAAGCATCAGAACAGCGCTCTCACGTAGTGCGATTTCAGTGTGCTGCTCCATTCATGCTTGTCCCAGTGCGGTGAGGATGGGCCAATCTGAACCATGTCGCAGCACCCTTCAATCATGGGCAGTTGCACTGCGCAGCTCGAATGGCCTGATCTGTAGCAACACCAAACATGCATCAGAACACTGCTCTCATGTAGCGCGATTTCAGTGTACTGCTCCACCCATGCTTGTCCCAGTGCAGTGAGGATGGGCCCATCTGAACAGTGCCACAGTGCCCTTCAATCATGGGCAGTTGCACTGCGCAGCTCCCATGGCCTGATCTGTAGCAACACCAAACATGCATCAGAACACCGCTCTCATGTAGCGCGATTTCAGTGTGCTGCTCCACCCATGCTTGTCCCAGTGCAGTGAGGATGGGCCCATCTGAACAGTGCCACAGTGCCCTTCAATCATGGGCAGTTGCACTGCGCTGCTACCATGGCCTGATCTGTGGCAAAACCAAACAAGCATCAGAACACTGCTCTCATGTAGCGCGATTTCAGTGTGCTACTCCACCCAGGCTTATGCTGTGAGGATGGGCCCATCTGAAGAGTGCCACAGCGCCCTTCAATCTTGGGCAGTTGCACTGCGCAGCTCGAATGGCCTGATATGTAGCAACACCAAACATGCATCAGAACACTGCTCTCATGTAGCGCGATTTTAGTGTACTGCTCCACACATGCTTGTCCCAGTGCAGTGAGGATGGACCCATTTGAACAGTGCCACAGTGCCCTTCAATCATGGGCAGTTGCACTGCGCAGCTCCCATGGCCTGATCTGTAGCAACACCAGACATGCATCAGAACACCGCTCTCACGTAGCGCGATTTCCAGTGTGCTGCTCCGCCCATGTTTGTCCCAGTGCATGGGAGTATGGGCCCATACTAACAGTGCCACAGTGCCCCTTCAATCATCTTTGAAGGGACCTACAGCCCGCCGTTCGCCTATGAAAAGGACTTCCGCCTGTGGTCTACAGAGGACTACGGCGCTGAGAACAACGACACCGGGGCTGGCTGCTGGGTTCGGGTTGGCTTCTTTGCAATGCAGGGTGCACTTTGAAGGGACCTACAGCCTGCCGTTCGCCTATGAAAAGGACTTCCGCCTGTGGTCTACAGAGGACTACGGCGCTGAGAACAACGACACCGGGGCTGGCTGCTGGGCTCGGGTTGGCTTCTTTGCAATGCAGGGTGCACTTTGAAGGGACCTACAGCCCGCCGTTCGCCTATGAAAAGGACTTCCGCCTGTGGTCTACAGAGGACTACGGCGCTGAGAACAACGACACCGGGGCTGGCTGCTGGGCTCGGGTTGGCTTCTTTGCAATGCAGGGTGCACTTTGAAGGGACCTACAGCCCGCCGTTCGCCTATGAAAAGGACTTCCGCCTGTGGTCTACAGAGGACTACGGCGCTGAGAACAACGACACCGGGGCTGGCTGCTGGGCTCGGGTTGGCTTCTTTGCAATGCAGGGGCCGAGGGGCCAGCCCGCCGTGCCTATGAAAAGGACTTCCGCCTGTGGTCTCAGAGGCTACGGCGCAGAGACCGGCGCCGGCGCCGGCGCCGCGCGGGCCCGGGGCTTTGAAGGGACCTACAGCCCACCGTTCGCCTATGAAAAGGACTTCCCTCACAGAGGACACGCGCAAACAACACACCGGCGCGCGGCTCGTGCTCTCACACACAAACCGCCAAACACCCCACAACCCCCCCCCCTATGAAAGGACTCTGTGGTCTACAGAGGACTACGGCGCTGAGAACAACGACACCGGGGCTGGCTGCTGGGCTCGGGTTGGCTCCCGGGCGCTGGGGGGCCCAGGCCTCCGCCCCCCGCCCCCCAAAAACCCCCCCGGTCTACAGAGGACTAGGCGCGAAAACGACACCGCTGCTGCTGGGCTCGGGTTGGCTTCTTTGCAATGCAGGGTGCACTTTGAAGGGACCTACAGCCCGCCGTTCGCCTATGAAAAGGACTTCCGCCTGTGGTCTACAGAGGACTACGGCGCTGAGAACAACGACACTGGGGCTGGCTGCTGGGCTCGGGTTGGCTTCTTTGCAATGCAGGGTGCACTTTGAAGGGACCTACAGCCCGCCGTTCGCCTATGAAAAGGACTTCCGCCTGTGGTCTACAGAGGACTACGGCGCTGAGAACAACCACACCGAAGAGGCGGGGGCTGGCTGCTGGGCTCGGGTTGGCTTCTTTGCAATGCAGGGTGCACTTTGAAGGGACCTACAGCCCGCCGTTCGCCTATGAAAAGGACTTCCGCCTGTGGTCTACAGAGGACTACGGCGCTGAGAACAACGACACCGGGGCTGGCTGCTGGGCTCGGGTTGGCTTCTTTGCAATGCAGGGTGCACTTTGAAGGGACCTACAGCCCGCCGTTCGCCTATGAAAAGGACCAAAAACCCTTCCGCCTGTGGTCTACAGAGGACTACGGCACTGAGAACAACGACACCGGGGCTGGCTGCTGGGCTCGGGTTGGCTTCTTTGCAATGCAGGGTGCACTTTGAAGGGACCTACAGCCCGCCGTTCGCCTATGAAAAGGACTTCCGCCTGTGGTCTACAGAGGACTACGGCGCTAGAGAACAACGACACCGGGGCTGGCTGCTGGGCTCGGGTTGGCTTCTTTGCAATGCAGGGTGCACTTTGAAGGGACCTACAGCCCGCCGTTCGCCTATGAAAAGGACTTCCGCCTGTGGTCTACAGTGACAGAGGACTATGGCGCTGAGAACAACGACACCGGGGCTGGCTGCTGGGCTCGGGTTGGCTTCTTTGCAATGCAGGGTGCACTTTGAAGGGACCTACAGCCCGCCGTTCGCCTATGAAAAGGACTTCCGCCTGTGGTCTACAGAGGACTACGGCGCTGAGAACAACGACACTGGGGCTGGCTGCTGGGCTCGGGTTGGCTTCTTTGCAATGCAGGGTGCACTTTGAAGGGACCTACAGCCCGCCGTTCGCCTATGAAAAGGACTTCCGCCTGTGGTCTACAGAGGACTATGGCGCTGAGAACAACGACACCGGGGCTGGCTGCTGGGCTCGGGTTGGCTTCTTTGCAATGCAGGGTGCACTTTGAAGGGACCTACAGCCCGCCGTTCGCCTATGAAAAGGACTTCCGCCTGTGGTCTACAGAGGACTACGGCGCTGAGAACAACGACACCGGGGCTGGCTGCTGGGCTTGGGTTGGCTTACCGTTTTATCGATGAGTCTGAGAGTGCAAAACGCGCCAAGTTTTGCAGCTGAATTGCTGAAACAAAACAAAATAAATAAATTTTGAATATTTTAGTTGAATATTTATTGATGCACAAAACCTTCTATTGACACTGAATCATCGCAGCACTGATTGGAGTTGCTGAATCGCAACTACGTGACGGGACGATTCACCAGCACAACAGCCTGGAATCTGGTCTCCTCCTACTATCTGCTGAGCCCCTACGCCCGTAGTGGCTTAATGGATGCCTATACTCCTTGGAGCGGGCACTACACCATACCGCAATCCTCTATGGATCACTGGTTTCTCCTTTCCACTCTTTTTACCGCTTCAGGCAAGTTTTTATTCTGAATAAAATAATTAGAAACAGGGGTGCGAGCAAAATGAGTCGTCGATATTCCTGAAACGATTGCACATGTATTGCTGGTCTAATGGGCGAAGGAATTTTCAGCGCACACGACGCAGTTCACTGAAATCGGATGGCACTACCTGCAGCATGGAGAAGGAGTGGGTAACTTCAGTCATCAGGGAAGCTACGTTGCGCTCACCGACCAAGACAGGACTAGACTCACCATCATCGTAGAGTCTATGGTCCTTGCTTGTTCATTCTCCATTCTCTTCCCACCTATATCGATTCGAATCGATTGTGCAGACCCACGATCATTCCGTCTGCTACCGCCCACCTTTGCCAGAGTACACCGTGGAACCGCAGAAAGTCGCCTTCAAGCTCCAAGGCTCATTTGTCCATTCTTCTATCTTTGGCCCCAGGCCAACATCAGATTGGAGCCCTTCATTGATAGGCTGACATCAAGGAGCTCAATCACTGGTCCACTCACCTCAAGTACACCGATGGATGGGTCAGCCAAGCATTCGTCCACGAGGAGAAAATTCCGGTCCACTAGCTTTCTCGCACTTCAAGCATTGCGAAACCGTTCGAGATATTAAAAACATTTTTGGACAATTTTTAAAAAATCGCCAAAATCCGCTCAGGTTTCTTCAAAAAGGCCAAGGGATGGCTTTTAAGGTGGTGAATGGAAAGGTGAAGCTATCCTTGAAACTGGATGCTGTGCACACTCTGACCACCGTCAACGATGGTCTGAAGGGCAGCTTTCCTGACCCTCCACGAGACGTCAAACTTCCCCTACCTTACGAGGAGGACTTTGAAGGTTCCCTGTCCAATCCTCTACTGTTGTAGCATTTCATTGTCCGTGCAGGCTAAAGATGAGCAGACTAATATTGAACAGCGCAGTACAGTGAATTCCGTAGCATTGAATAGCATTGATTTCCCAACTTATCGATTTACTCGAACATGTAGAGGACAAAATGAATTGAATCTCTGTAAAAAGAGGCAGTTGATGTCGCAGACAATGCGGTGGACGAGGAGCCAGAGTATCTGGCGCAGCAAGTCGGTGCTTGGGAGGTGGTGCAAGGGGTTGGTCGCCTTCTTTGTTTACCCTGAGAGAAGGCTCTATTTCCACCCATGCCTTACGTCTATGAGAGTAAGAGGATGATCTTTGCCGCTCTAATTCCACTCCTCCTCTCCTCCTTCCCAAGACCAGAATGGTGCCAAAATGCAGAAAAGCACCAAGTTCGTCCGCCAGAAGGTCACCAAGAAGCCGTTCAGTTGGTGCGCCAACACTCGCAAGAACAGCTCCAGCCCAGGCACCAACTGGCCCCATGCCATCATCGGCGACGGCACCACGTTGCTTACGCTTGCCAGAAATCTTTATCTATTCTTTCCAGCAATGTTTCCTAAATCCGTTGAAACTATTGCAAACAAGGCATAGGCAGGAAATGCATCAGCGAAAGCAGGAGCATATGCGAGAGCTGGGCAAAGATGGCTGACACTAATTGAGGCGGGATGCAGTGCTGGAGGCAAAAGTTCGCTTCCCCATGCACAACTCAGCATCGGGTCTCTTTGTGGGCGCCAGAACGGAGGTGACTGTGTTTATTCCTCACGGCACACCAGAAAAGCTTTCTCTCTGGCTACAGGCAGGCGCCTGCTACCCAGAGGCAGTTGTGGGTGCCCTTTTCTGGCTCTATCATGGCAATCCCGGCCAGTGGTACCTCAGCGAAGACCTGGGTATTTCAATTTTTCGCTTTGACTCAGTGTTGCTACGTATTTAAGAGACGTTTCAGGAATATCGACGACTCATTTTGCTCGCACCCCTGTTTCTAATTATTTTATTGAATAAAAACTTGCCTGAAGCGGTAAAAAGAGTGGAAAGGAGAAACCAGTGATCCATAGAGGATTGCGGACGGTGTAGTGCCCGCTCCAAGGAGTATAGGCATCCATTAAGCCACTACGGGCGTCGGGCTCGGCGGATCGTCAAAGAGAGACTAGATTCCAGGCTGTTGTGCTGGTGAATCGTCCCGTCACGTAGTTGCGATTCAGCAACTCCAATCAGTGCTGCGATGATTCAGTGTCAATAGAAAGGTTTTGTGCATCAATAAAATATTCAACAAAATATTCAAAATTTATTTTATTTTTTGTTTTGTTTTTCGGCAATTCAGCTGCAAAACTTGGCGCCGTTGCACTCTCAGACTCATGAGTAAAACATCCAGCCCAACCCAAGCCCAGCAGCCAGCCCGGTGTGTTGTTCTAGCGCGGTAGTCCTCTGTAGACCGGCGGAAGTACTTTTCATAGGGCAAACGGCGGGCTGTAGGCTGCTTCAAAGTGCCGCGCCTGCCGTGCAAAGAAGCCAACGAGCCCGCGACCCCGGTGTCGTTGTTACGCCGTAGTCCTCTGTGACCACAGGCGGAAGTCCTTTTCATAGGCGAACGGCGGGCTGTCATTGCCTCGATTAGCCTACCTGCAAAGAAGCAGCGGCCACCCGGTGTCATTGTTCTCAGCGCACTTCGCCTATGAAAAGGACTTCCGAGCAAT
>JASANA010000856.1:0-20019 GCA_030248095.1 Ptycholaimellus sp. GST1_10
ATTTAGAGGGAGTGAAATGGTTCTTAGGTTTTTCGCGGCTGGCAAGAGTCGCACTGCTCGCATTACGTGGGCAGTGGTCATCTTTTCTCGCTGGTACTACAACGAAATGAAGCTCAGCGAAGAGCACATGAAACGATTGCACAAGGTTCTAATTCCAGCTCTTTTATGTCCAATCAATACTCAATCTTCTGCCACGCTTCGGCCGGAAAACGCAGTAAGCTTCTGTCCCCATTGCATGCACCACCGAAAGTATGTAGAACAGCAATCTATCCCCTTAGTTTCTTCAGTTCCTTCTGCTGGAGGTTGGAAGAAATGCGGGAAAGAAGTGGTCCAATCGAGGACTGTGGTGGTCGTGACTATCAAGACTTCTACCGACTCCTCGTTCCAAAACCAGCACTACGAAGACTGGCAAGCCATCCCTCTCTCAAGCTCAAGCGAGCTTTCCACAACTACCGCTCCAACATTCGCTACTTTCATCAACACGTCCTTCAGGTTCCCACTTCTGCTAGATGGCTGTAGAGAACTGGAAGCATTTTGAGGGTAGACGAAGCGGATTTAGACGCCTGCTTCTACAACTCGTCGGCAGCGGACGGTAACTTCCTGGAAACCATCAACGTGAGCCTGAACGTCTTCGGCCAGCGCAACGTGGACCGAACTCTGGACCGCACTGGACAACAGATCGTCCTCATCACGCCTGGCTCCGGCGTCTTCAACGTCGATCGCACTCTTTCCAACCTCACCAAACAGCGCGTCTTTCACATGGGCGTCTCTATCGACATGGTCTGCCTAGGTTACCTGAATCACATTGACCTAAACTGTTAAGATTCAGAATTAAAATTAATCTAAAATTGAACTAAATTCAAAGTTAGGTTCAAAGTTTATATTGATCAAGAGGGTCAGGCGAATTAAGCAGTTGGTGTTGCGTAACCGCTAAAAGCCACAATGCCTGCTAAGGTCGGCTCATCATCCCCTCGTTAGAACCTGAAGGATCATACTCCAACGTGCAATCGCACAGACCAATATTCTCCTCTGAAACATAAGAAAAGTGAGTAAGTGTGAAATATGCGCAAGAGGTATATTTGAGGCGAACAGCCGCTTCATGTGGTTCCGCTTTTTGTCTTTCACAACCGACGGCGCCTCTCACGGCCGGATTTGACGCCGGGCATCGAGGATTACTTCATCCCTCACTGGATGAACTACAACTTCTACAACCCCATCGCCTACCCGCGTCCATCAAACTGGTTTAGGCCCAGGATTAAGGTTGCGCTCTTTTTGGCTCTTCCCCTCCGCTCAGTCTCTTTTTTCTTTTGAGATGCCAGACAGTCTGCTGCGCAAGGCGGACGCCATCGTGATCAGCGGAGGACCGATTACCGACGGCAGCGGCGACCCCAAAGCTTATCCCGACTTTGACGCCTACGATCGGTGCCTGAGGGTGTAAGGAGGGATGGGAGAAGGAGAAGAGTGGGGTTGTAGGGCAGCGAGCGGTCCGTTCCTGTGCCAGAGCAGTTCGGCGGAGAGCCTGAAGCGTCAGAGCAGTGTGCCAGAGATGAGCGAGGAGCGCTGGCAGCAGGCCAACGCCGCCCAGGACTCCAGAGTACGCTTCCACGCCGACGCCAACAACCAAAACGACGCAACGCATTCCCTCCAAGAGCACAGCGCACCTCCTGTTCGCGCCTTTTTAATGGCCTGGCCTCCCTTTGAAAGAGTAATTGCATTGAAGAAGGGCAGGGGGAAGGCGGATGAGTTGCGGGTGGGCTCGGCGGAGACGGGAGGGTGGAGTGTGGGGATGGCTGGGCGAGGTGTGGGAGAGGAGAAGGGAGGGCCGTTGAGTGTCCGTCGCAAGAACTCCAGCGACCGCCTCAAGAAGCCCCTCATCAACCCCTTCATGCCCTCTGAGTTCTCCGTTCGTATTACCTCCAATCGCAGACGGTTCGCTTTCTCAACACTCCAAATTGTGGCAGCAGAAGGAATGGGTTTGCAGATGGATCCATGTGTTTCCGATGGACCCGCAAGGCCGGGCGAAGCAGGCTCATCACTACGTGGCCGGCGTTTCGCTCATCTACGCCAACGTAGAGGAGAAGGAGCGAGTGGGTTGGGCTGAGAGAGGCAGAGCAGTGCAGGGCAGGAAAGAAGTGGAGGTTGTAGTGAGCCAAAGTGAGACGATGGCGGGAGGGAGTGCTGGCTCGGGCTACCAGAGGAGTGCCAGTCGCTCCTCCAACACCGAGTGGGGCTACGCCAGTCCTCCACGCTCCTTCCACTCACCTGCCAAATCCTCTGCTCTCTCAGACTCTGAAGTCCCCTCCCACTAGCTCAGAGTGAAGGAGGGTGTAGGAGAGAGAAGATGGGTGTAGATACCGCTGGGGCCGGGAGCAGGGCCTGTGAGAGGTGCAGGGGCACGTGGGAAAACGCTGGTCTGGTGCTGGGGGCCTACAGGAGAGGAGCAGTGGAACCCTGACCTCGAAATCGGCGTCGATTGGAAGTCTATGGTTCCTCCCTCCTCCTCACTCTGGCCTGGGAAGGAAATGATAAGAGAATGATGGTGATAGGTGGTGCCGGCGCTGCTTCCAATCACGACGGACTTCTTCCCGGACGCTCGAGCCCTGGCCTTGGACTACAACTTCTCCGAGCATTCCCTCCTGCTAGACGATGACATCGTTCGTGAGGTTAGCCAGAAGAGTTGAGAAGAGAAAGGAGAGCAGAGAGCGTTGAAGATGTGGGGAGCAGAGCGAGCGAAGGAGGAGATCCGGGAGGCCATTCTCACCTACCTGGTGAGCCAGCGCTTGGCCAAGGGCTATCAGATCATTGTACTTCCCACGCAAATGCTCCACGCCTCCATCTCCGCCGTCGTCCCTAACTCTGCCATCAGGAATGTTCACAAGGTGCCATGCCCTTGTCTTTTCCACCTTTCAACATATAGCTAGTGGCAATCTCAGGAGTACTTTATGTCCATTGATCGCATCTATCACCGACTATACTTGGTTGGCGGCGAGATTCGCATCACCGAATTCCTCTATCGTCACAAGCAAAAGATCCCCTCCTCAAGACTACCAGTACCTCTTTCAGGTTTTCATTAGCTTCTTTCTAAAAAGGCCTAAGAGGTGGTATCATTGTGACTGATTGATAGGTTCCTGACAGCTTCTGCTACGAGTTCAGCACCACTGAGTTTCGCTCAGAAGCGTTGGAAAAGACGAACTGGAGTGTCATCGACAATTACGTGGTAGGCGGCATTCTTTTTTCAGCACTCGTCACGGCAAAAATAGTGGCACTATCAGCAAGCAGAGGGAGGGACAGACTTGCATAGAAGCAGAGACCCAGTCAACATTTCCCATTCACACCTCAGCGTATAGATCACAAGACTGGGGATAGAGACTCCCGGCAGTGGAGAGAAGCGTTCAACAGAAACAGCAGAAAAGGGGGCTTCACTCAAAAGCGCCACAGGGTTTTCGACTGACGAAGAGGCTGGGCCTTTTTTTGCTGGGGTCGGGGTTCTTGGCTGCTCACTTGCCTCTGGAGAAGTTGTGACCCTTTTCGGTGGCGACATCAACCGCTCCCATCTTCAATTGAACTCGTCATAGGCCTAATTTAGCTTAGAGACGAGATGAGAACCGCTTGGAGGCAGATTTAGGCAGTGTGTTCTGTTTGGAATTGTGGGAAGGGGAGGTGGGAGTAGGGGTCTTGTGGGCGGTGTTGAGGTTGCGAGCAGTTAGAGTAGCAGCGGCTGCCGAGCTGCTGCTAGCGCTTTTCATCAATCCAGAGCTCCCTCAACACCTCTCTGCTCATTTCAGACTAAACTTAGTCTCAGTCTTGATCTGCTAACGCTTGGGCATGGGCGAGAAGGGCGATTTGGGCGTGGAGGCGGACAGAAGACTGACTGGGCGGCTAGCTTTGGGTGATTGTTGGTTGGTGGGCGGTGGCTTGGAGAGGTTATTTCGTCGTGGGGGTCTGGTGGGTGTGTTTTGGTCGCGAGAGATGATGGCGGATGCGGGTCGAGCTGGGGCACGACTGCTCTGGGTGCGGGAGATCATGGCCTTGGTGGGGGCCAGGTAGCTGGGCCGGTTGCTGCTGGGCTTCAGCTTGCGGGTAGGGCTGGCGTGGCGCTGAGAGTTGGTAGGGTTGGGCGAGGCGGCAGGGGGCTCAAGGGAGGCTTTGCCCTCCAGACTGGAGCTCCCCTCGGGACTCTGTCTCGAAGCCTTCGTCTTGGTTCAGGCTCTCCTTGTCGCTGCCGCTGGAAGCGTCCTGCTCTCCGCCTGGCCTTCCCACCTATGGACAAGTGCCCTGTCAACTGGTGGGAAGGGCGTGAGAAAACAAAAGGGTACGTGAAGAGGTTTGGCAAGGCCGATAGCGTCGATGTGTCGCTTGCTCTGCTCGCAGTGCTGGATGACGGCGTCGTAGTGGTTGGGAATGTCCTCGCTTTCCGGGATCGTCTCCCGCCATCGATAGCGCCGGCCTTGGCGGAGGACTTCGTGAGCGTTTTTGTCTGCCTCCAAACTGTTGAGTAGGGAGCCCAAATCCGCCTCCTCTGCTCCGGCGCAGTAGGAGAGTGGCCGCTTCTGTTCTGAGCGGCTCCTCAAACATTGAAAGATGAAGAAGAGAAAGAAGTGGGAAGTGTGGGAACCGGCGAAGAGAAGAAGGTGATGGATAGACTCGCTCCTCCTGAAGTCGATCCCTGAGCATGGGATCTGGGGGTGTGGAGGATGCGGCGTGTGGGGGCGGAGTTGGTGGCTGATGCTCTTCTCGGAGCAGGGCAGAGACGCGTTCACGCCAGCTGACGGTGCGGTCGCGCTGGGTCCAGGCGGCGTTGTTGGCGGCGAGGATGGAGGGCCGGAGCTTGCGGGTGGGGCCGATGCGGCGGATGCTGGAGCCCCAGCAGCGCCACCGGTCCACACTACCCTCCTCGCCTCCCGGACTGGCGGCGGAGTCGGGGAGCATCGCATCCCCATCGATGGACGCCCGTCGGCGAGCCAGGAAGGCCATCAGCTCACCCTTGCCCTCCTCCTCCTGCCCTAGCTCTTCTCCTCCTTCTGCCTGACAGAGGGGAGAGGGATGATGGGAGTGGAAGGGATGGGAGAGAGGGTGTAGTACAGTGGGAGTGCGTAGGCGAACGGAGTTGGCGGCGGCCATGATGTTGGAGCGACGGCGGGCGATGGAGGCGGGGCTCTTCCCATCCTCCACACTGAAGCCGCCTCGAGGCATGCTGTGGAAGGCGCGGAGGGAGCCGCCTTTCTGCATCTCTTCAATCAACCTTCTTCTCTGGGCTGAAAGGAGAGGGGGAAGAGAGGGTAATAGAACCGATGCGTCGTAGATTGTCGCGCTCCTCCCTCTGGCGCCGCTGGGCATTCTCCTCCACGGCCTTGGCGAAGCGGCCGGCGAAGATGTGGAAGAGCTTGAAGGCCTCCTCCAGGCGGAAGGAACTCCCCTCCTCGCACAGGAAGCAGGACAGGTCCAGCCTTAGCCGCTCAACCTCCGCCAACAAACGCTCCACCACGTCCAGCTCTTCGTCCGCTTTCTGCACTTCAGCTTCGCCTAAAGCAAATGAGGAGGTGGCCTTGCTGGACCTTGAAGAAGTCGCAGGTGCCGGGGAAGTTGAGGCGAGACTGACGAATGTCGCCGGAGATCCGACTCATGCGCTCTTTCAGACTCTTCAGCTCCCCGCGCATCCCGTCCAATTGTTCTCTGAGAAAACCAATATCCCGCTATCCCGTAGCCATTGGAGGGGGGAGGAGAGAACTGTGAGGCTTTCTCCAAGAGTGCTAGTCGAAGGGGCATTTGCAGGAGCTTGGGATTCTTCTCCTCCACCTCCTGCGCCACGAAGTGCAGCAGGGTCATGCCGGGCTTGTTGGCCCGGATTTCCACTATCTTCCACAGCGAGGACATTTTGAAGCCTGCCGCGTTGCCTCCATCTCGTCCCTAAAAACACTTCTCACTGGGCAGGGGATAGTTCTGGCGCAGGGCAATGCGAACGGCGTTGAGGAAGTTGCCAGTGACGAGGACGAGGGTGAGGACTTGGTGTAGCTCGGAGCAGGACTTGATGGTGTGGGCGGCGTCGCGGGCGTTGAGGAGGGCGGCCTTGGCGGCGGATAGCCAGGGCCAGAGCTCTTCCCGCAGCAGCAGCCAGTTGAGGCGCAGGGCATAGTTGGGCAGGCCCAGGAGGCGGAGGCAGAACTCCTCCGCTGCCCCCAGCTCATCACGCTCACCCGAGTAGGACTCCAGCATTTCTACCTGCACCCTTATTCTCATTATTCCATTATTCTCCCGGCTCAGGAGGAAGGTTTAGGGAAGAACTCACCTCATCCTTCTCTGGCAGGATTTTGACCAGGCTACGAAGCTTTTCCTGCCCGATGGCCTCATGGTCCAGGTTCTTGATGTGATCCAGCAGTTCCTCCACACCGCTGGAACATGGTGGGATCTAGCTAAGTGCAGCTGCTGGGACAGAAGTGGGGGTGGGGTGTACTTGCGAAATTGTTTGAGAAAGATGTTGATAGTGAGGGATCGCTGGCGACTGAGCAGATTGACCTCACGTCCCTTCTTTCGCTCAAAGCTCCGCACACTCTCCGATCGCTCCAACCTCCCCCCGCCTCCCGGTGAAGCTGCCGGCGTCTTCCACCCCTGGCTCTTCACCGGTGACTCCGCCGATTGGATGCTCAATCAAGAAAACATCATTTCACCCTCAGCCAGTGGCTAGAAGAAGGAAGTGGAACCTGAATAGATGTTCGAGTTTGCTGAAGTCCGGCTGGGCGAATCCGGGCCTGCCCAGCTGCTCGGCGGCTTGGCGCCAGATGTTGGGCTCAGTCTGCGCGGCCACTTTGGAGGGGCTGATCTTCTGCCAGGCGAAGCTTCTCAGCTTCGTGCTGGGCTGCGGCACCTTCATCGTGGCCAGCTGCACTGAAGGCTCCTCGCCCCTGCTCAAGGCCGCAGTTGGCCGATGCTGCGGGGTGGTGGGGGCAGAGTTGGCGGGGGCTTTGCGGAAGCAGGCGGTGGGCTGGGCGTTGGGGGAGTTGAGGGAGGCGGCCTTGCCGGCGAGCATGGCCGCGAAGGAGCCGTTGCGGAGGCTGGCCTGGGCTTGGCTGAGGTGGGCCGGAGTGGGAGGGGAAGGGCGGAGGGAGGGTGGAAGGGGAGGGGGTGGAGGTGGCGGTTGTGCGGGTGGAGGAGGAGGAGGTGCTTGGTTGGGAGGGGCGGGTTCTTGACCGGCGGCCAGCTCAACCTCGTCCAGTTCCCCGGTCACTGAGAGTCGGTTGAGTAGTTTTAGTAGCTTTGCTTCAGCCTCAGTTCCTTTCACCTCAATCAATGGCTTTGGGGCAATGAAATCCGGAGGAGTAAAATATGATGGAACCTTTGAGAGAGCAGAGCGGAATAGATGTGTCTGCTCCAGATTGGCCAGGCCATCGTCGGCCTCGTCCTCGCTGGCGTTGGCCATCTCTTCCATCAGCTCATCTCCGATCCCGCACCTCAACCACTTCCGCACTAGGGCCACAATCGCTCCCTGCATCCTCCAGGACTGAGGAGACGCAACCGGTAGTCGAGTAAGACAGGCATGGACATGCGCAGACGCAACAAGACAAGAGTGCTTATGGGATGACCACACCCTAACACCCGCCCTCCACTATTGACACTCCAAGCCTACTTCCTCCATTCCTCTATTGAGGCACTTTTTCCCTAGCCTTCCTTGTGATAAGGGGGGCCTAGGACGCGTGCAGCGGATGACTAAGAAGGTCAGGCGGGGATTAGAGGAAGTGAGCAGAGAAAGGAGGGAGACCGTTCTAGGCGGCGAAACTCCTGCTGCAACAGGCTCTGGCTGGCATAGCGAAACAATTGGCCACTCATGGAGGCTTTTAGTCAGCGGCGGACAGGCGAGGTGTGGGTTTTGAGGGAGGGTGGGGTGCGGCAGGAAGGCAGCGGCTGGAAGGAAGGAGGGCATGTGTATGAAATCTGGCCCGTCTGGCAAATAGGCAGGACGTGGAGGGGGAGGGAGGGAAGCGCGCATTGCCTCCTCAGCCACTACTAGCCTTGATTGCCACCCATTCCCATGCGCTCGCTCAATGGGCCGCGGTGAAAGTTAAGGATTTCAATCCCCGCCTCAAGGGCGGCTGAGGGAGTGAGGAAAGGGAGGGAGGAGAAGAGAGAAGGAGAGAAGAAGAGGTGCAGAGGGCAATCTGGGAAGGACCTTGAGTTTGCCAGTTGATTTCGGCCAGAGGCGGGGATATAAATTCGCATTTGCCTAACGACGCCTTGGCCAGGATTACGGGGAAGAGAGGCTGGGTAATTCCACTGCCCAATCCCAGACAGAGGGCCCAAGGACATCTTCGCGCCCTCCCTCCCTCCTAAACTCACAGCACAGGCCAAGTGCCCACCTTTCCACCGCATGACGTCCGTACGGAGCTGCCGTGTAACTCATCGCTTCGCATAAGTCCACATTTTCCTTTTTTCAATCTACAAAGTTGGATGAGCGGTTGGTTTTCAAACGTGGGTCTGCGCAAGAGTTAGGCGCGAAAGCGGAAGAAATGAACTGTTTGCGGAGTGGGAGGGCAGGAATACCCTGACGAGGTTTATGATAGGGCCTAGCGCAAAAAACTAGGCTTGGCAGGCGTGAACTGGGGAGGGGGTGGAAGTGAAGAGGGGTGAGGAGGAAGGGGATGGAAGGTGGCATAAAGTTTGAGTTATGAGGCCTCGGTGAGGCAGATAGGTTTTGAAAAGGGGGAGGCGATGAATTGGGAACTGAGGGAGCGGTAGCAAAGTAGGCCGGAAGGCCTCTCTTCTCCCTTCTTGCCTGTTTGGCCTCTGGACTTTCCGCGCATTCAACTCGGATCGCGTCTAACAGCCTTGTCCAACTACACCACCCCTTCTAGGCCTCCTCCTCCTGGCTCACCTATTCCTCCACTTCTCTACATTTGTCAAACATCGCAAAGCCTGCAAGATTGGCAAACAGTGGCATTGGATGAAAAGCCGTGTCGCTGGAGTGAAAGCCAGCTGTTTGTGGAGTAACCGGAGGAGTGGAAGAGTGCAGAAAAGCTAAAGCGGAGGGCGTTGTGGTGATGATCAATGAGGTGGGCGGGGGGCGGGATGAATAGGAGGCTGGATGTGGGGAGGAATGAAGGCGGAGGTGGAAGAAGCAGAGTTGTTCCGCTAGAGTGGGCTTCCAAAAGCGGGTGTTGAAGAGGGGCGGAGGGAGGCGCTAAAGATAGCGGCGGGAAGAAAGGGCTAAGTGCGTCAGGGGAGGAAGAACAAAAGCCACGGCCCCTCCCTGGACCGAGTAAGCAAGGGCTCCCTCCCTCCCTGCACTTGGAGTGGCCCCAGATGACCATCCAACCAACTCACCACCTCAGCCTACCAACTACTCACTCCTACGAACGCCTCCCTCCCACCAAGCCAGCTCACTCTGCTCCCCCCAAGCTTCTTCACAGAGATCTGGAAAGTGCTTCCACCGAGCCCCAGGCCACCTACCCCAGCCCCAGGCCGCCTATCCCAGCCCCATGGCCCTGCAACCCCTCCATAGAACCAGCTCAGCCTCTTCAGCCTGGATGGTCAGAATCTCTGGTGGATGCTAATGAAAAGAGCCTCCTCCTCCCATCCTCCTCCTTCCCTCCTCCTCCTTACCCTGCCTTGAGAGGTGGAGCCCGAACCGTTCATGCCCACTTGGGTCGGCTCCCTCTCTCCCTCCATCCTTTCTTTGTGCCCGAGGCCGCCTGACCCCGGTAGGCTCCCTGAAGACCTCCTCTCTCTCCCCGGGGAGCTGGAGAACCCTTCTGCTCTTCCTCATCAACACCTTCTGTCCTCTCTCCCTCCCTCCACTCTCCTGCTCCTCCTCCGCTTCCTCTTCCTCCTCCCAAAAGGAAGCCCTGAACTGTTATTCTTAGGCCACTGCTCTGCTCGGCTACCTATTGAAGAAGGTAAGCACTGGCGCTGGTTATCAGAGGATGCACCGACGGAGGGAGCAAATAAACAATCCACCTCCCCGCCCTCTTACCCATCCATGACTTCACGCTCCATCGCCTTCCCACCCTCCCCCCCTGTCTGTCTGGACTGGAGTGCAGTCAAGGACTGGGATGGAAGGGATGGTAGATAGGGCTGGCTGAAAAGAGACAGGGGGGAGGTGGCGGGAGAGAGAGAGAGGGGTAGAGAGAGGGAGAGGAATGAAGGAGGGCGAAGAACTGGGCGGCCTCTCTCTCATGACTCTCATCGGCTAAGTGAGCTGGGCACTTATTGCCCAAGCTCCGTCCACCTCCTCTAGCTCTTTGACTCACGCTTCTTTGCTGGATGGATGGAGCCCCACGAGCGAGGAGAGCCTCCCCCCACCATCCATCCACCAACAACTCACCTCACCAACAACATCCACACACGCCCCAACAACCCCAGTCAAACAACAAGCCCTAATACCCTGTCTCTTCACAAATTCACTTCTCATATCTCCCTCCATCCGCCTAGGTAAAAGCTGTCAAGGGGTTGGCCATTCTTGACTTAACCCAGATGAGGAGGGGGGCGTTTCCGGAATGGCTCCATAAAAGCCGGGTGCGTCGGCCCTGGGAAAGGTTAGGATAAGCAGAGCGTAAGTAATTCCAACATCTCAGTCACATCACACCGCCTATTCCAACCCCCCGTGCCCATACACACTGCCTACCCGAACCCCTTCCTAGCACATGGGATGGATATGTAGAGGCGGGGATAAAAAGATAGTAAGAGGTTCTCCTCCTCTCCTGGCGGCCTTGACCGCCCCGCCCCGCTCATGACACGGGCCCGGCCATAACCGGCTTTGGACCTACTAACCCCAACCCTCCTCTCCTGATAGCACCGCAAAGGAACGAACGCCTCTCCCTCCTCCCTCAAGCTGCAAAAAGGCCTCCTTCCCTCCCTCCCCTCCCATAGGAAGGCAGCACGATCCTAACGGGTGAAAGAGATTGAATAAAGGCGCATTGAAAGTCAGTCCTCCTACCCAAGCCAGCCCAGCTGGTCTACCCAGAGGAGGCAGAAAGCAAGGCGGACAAAGACTCCTTTTTCAAGGCTGAGGTGCAAGCCGCAGGAGGTGCAGGAAGAAGAGAAGGACCCAGTCTCATGGCCCATACAACAACCTACACCCCCTACTACAACAGAGGGGTGGAGTAGGTGAAGGAGGGAAGAAAGAGTATACCTGAGCCGTTGGCGGCAACTGTGGCAGAGGAGGTGCATTGAGCTGAGGGGCATTGGAGATGAGAGACGGAAGGAAGGAAGGAGCCCAGGCGAGGTCAACTTTCTCCCCTTGTTTTTTACAGTGCGGCCTACAGCAGCGGCATTAGCTGGAGCCTGAGCTGAGGGGGGTGAAAGCCAAGTGAGAAGGGGGCTTTAATGAGATGCAGGAATGTCCAGCTTGTGTGCCTTTGACTGGGGGCGCTGTGTGCGATGTGAGAAAGCGGCGGGGAAGAGAGAGAGAAGAGAGGAAAGGGATGGATGGTGCCCTCCATACATTCACTATTCCTAAAATTTTTCTTCATTTTTTATTTTAATTATTTTTTCTTTTTTTTTTTTAAATTTTTTATTCTATAATTTTTCTCTATTTTCTATTTTTCTATTTTTTATTTTTTTTTTTTTTTTTTTTTTTTTTTTTTTTATTTTTTTTTTTATTCTTTATTTCTTTTTAATACAATTATATATTATTTTTTTTTTTTTTTTTTTTTTTATTTTTAAAATTTTAATATTTTATTATATATATTTTATAAATATAAATATAAATATAAATATTTTTAAAATTTTTTTTTTTTTTTTTTTTTTTTTTTCATCCTCTCTTTTTTTTCCTTCACCACTTTTCCTCCCCCTTTTTCTTTTTTTTTTACTTTTTTTTTTTTTTTTTTTTTCTTTCTTTTCTTTCTTTATTTTATCCCTTTTTTTTTTCATTTTTTTTTTTTTAGGGGGAGGGATGGAAGGAGCAGAGGGCAGAGGAGGAGGCCGCACAAATGGAGTGGCGGCACTCACTTTAGGGCGCTTTGAGAAATTCCACTGTCGCGCATATCGCATAGCCCGCTGTGAATCAACACTGTGGTCTCGCCTCCCCTCTCCTTCTCCCAGACGGATGCCCCCTCCCCTCACTCCTTTCCTCCTCCTCCGCTTCCTAGCCTCTCTCCGTCCGCTCGCGCTCTCTCTCAAAGGCTACAAAAGACCCATCATCTCCTTGCCCTGCTCTAAGTCACGCGCATATTCAATACACAGCTTCTTTTCACACTTCTAGGAGATACTCTTCCGATAACAAATCCTTCCATTCAGCGATGCAAATGATCAAGATCTAGACAAATTATGAGGAAAAGAGTATACTTAGGTTTCGAAGGAAAGGGCGGCTGGTAGGAAAGGATAGGGGGAGTGTTTTTTGGGCTTGGGTAAAAAGATGAGGGAGGCGTTCGTTCATTGTGGTGGGCTGTGGGCAGCTCGCGGGCAGTCTTTTTCCGCCCGCCATGGCCAGCTCCAGAGAGGGAGGGAAAGTCTGGCCCCATCCTAATGCCATTTCAGCTTCCTCCGCTCTTCCACCCTCCTCCACCTAGCATCCCCTCCCTCTTCTTCCATCCCTCCAGCTCCCTCACCCCACACCGCCAACCAGCCTAACCCCATCAATGCCCGGGAGGAAATGGTTTTGGCAAGGGGTCAAAGGTGTGGCTGGGGCCTGTGTCAATAGGAGGGGGCGGTTTTGGCTCTAACGAGCTGATGGCCTGGGCAGGTCAGCTGGGGGTCGGAGGATGGACGGGGCTTAGGCCTGTTGGAGAGCAACAAACACAGGTGCTTCCTTGGCTCCGCCCTGCCCGGTTTCCAGCATTCAATGACGCCAGGGATGGGCAGAGGGCAAACAGAAGCCATGGAACATGTTCCCCAAAGGCCAAACGCCCCACCCCCACCATTTATATGCCGTCTCACGCCCAACCTCCCCCCATCCCTCCCCTCCTCCTACATCCCATCTATCCACCGGCCCCCCGCATTCAAACAGCGCCGCTCGCACTGACCTCACTTGTATCCACACAGCCACACAAAGTATCCCCGCCTCTCCCTCCTATCACCTGTCCACCATCTCGCATTCCTCTCCTACCCCGCCCCAGACCCTCCTAATTACAACCTTCACCACCATGCATCATCTACCGCATCAACTTCCGCCAAACAAAGAGCAAAACATTGCACCTCAGCGACGTGCGAGTTGAGAATGAGGAAAAGAAACGAGAGTTGCAGCTAACGCAAGGGCGGGATCAAAACTACGGCCTGCAAGATGGGATGAAGTTTTTGGACGCCCGCTTTTTGCTACTGCCCAATGGACATCTTGCCACCAAACAGATCATCGATCACCAGGTACACCTCCTCTTCCCCCATCCATTTCTATTGTTCTGCATTCCATTGAGTGAGATTTAAGAAAGAAGTTGGTGTTCAATGCGACATCTACACCAGCACCGATGCACCGTGAGCCCTCATTCTCCCCCTGCTCGGGTTTATTTGGCAGAACTCATCCCGTCATGCAGGCTCCTGGAGGTAGAGAAGTTGACGGATGGCTTCCTCCGCTTCATGGAAGCACTGAATCGCATTCGCCGCCCACCCAACACCAATCGCTTCATCCTCTCCAACCCTGACCACCGTCTGGCTTCCCCCTCTGGTCACTCCTCCCACATCTCCATCAGTTTCATTCGTCTATGAGAGAAGGATTCTAGGCTCCCCAACGCGAGGCCAGCTCACTTCCAACTCCCCAGCATCGTTAATCCTAGAGAGGGTGTGCGAGTGCCTGAAGTTCCTGGACGGAGAGAAGGCCCTGCCGCCCAAGACTTTCATCTCCGCCGAACTCGTCCACTGCCTCCTGGCCATCCTCCCCGACCTCCCCGACTTACAATCTGCAATGGCCTTGGCACAACACTTCCTGGACACTGAGCTCATCTCCCGCCTTTTCCGTTCCTTTCTCTCATTCGCCCCCTCCCCTCTCCTGAACAGCTTGGATGGGGGGATTGGAGTGGAGTCGGGCGGGCATTTCGCGTCCAGACGCTTCCGCTACGGGAGCTTCCTGTACTACGTGGGCAGCAACTGGAGCGGAGGCTGGGAGGAGGGCCGTTGGCTGGAGTGCGCCATCCGCTCCGGGCAGCCCGATCACCAGCTCGGATGGATTCGCTCCCAGATCAACCTCGCTCCGCTCACTCGGAAGACGCCCAGCGACCACCCCTCCCCCTCGCTTCTGCTGGCGGAGGAGTGGGCGGACCTCATGTACTCCGCCACCTTCCATCCTCAAGTCGCCTACCAGCTGCGCCTTCAATGGCTGGTCGCCATGGGCTCCACCATTGCCGACCTCGTATTTTCTCTCTGGTGCTTCTATCCTGCCTCTCGCCGCTCTTTCAAAGCGAGAATGAAGGTGTTTGAGGTGTCGACGAGCGCCGAGTTGTCTCTTCCACGTGATCCCGGCGCCGCTGGACCCCTTTGCTCTGCCGCACAATCCGAAATCCGATCCCCTCCGCTGCCCCGTTCACGTCCTCCTTCACAAGCCATCCCACAGCGCTGCAGAAGAACAGGTTTACATTCCACACTTTCCTGGCGTCCTGGCACTGGCTGGCGCAGCTTCAGGGTTTGGCCAGTCGGCTTCAGCTGGAGATCCTGCAGCGGTTCGGCTTCATTCGATTGGACCCCGACGAGAAGCGGGCGGAGAAAGAATTCGTTCACCTCTCAGGTCTCCGAGGATGAATCTTGGCAATTGAGTAAAGAAAGGAGTTGTAAGGTGGTATGTTTGTGCTGGTGTCGTCGACGAGAGAGTTTCTGTGGGCCTGGAATCCGTTGCTGAGTCATCGCTATCGATCGGCCAGCTCCGGCGACGAGGCCTTCCAGGACGCCATGCTGGCTGATTTCAAGGCCTTCTGCGCTGACACCGACTCACGCCTGAGCACCGTTGTCCTTTCCGCTTTTCCCATCTTCCCATTCTAGAAATCATTTTGTTTCAGTTACTAGAAGAAATTATTGGCCAAAAAGGACAACAACCTGCAAAAGTGTGATGAATTATTTGCTACATGAGTTTTCATTGCAATTTGCTCAAGCTGAACTTGCAATCTGTGCCAAAGAGTAAATTGATTATGTGCCTTGTCTGTTGGTGCACGGTGAATACCTTGTCTGCTCCGACAAATGAAGAAGGGTCCAATTTTTCCATAGAATTTAAAAAATATAAATGATAAATGAAAATGTACAGAAGTGTTGAGAAAGGAGGGGTGCTAGGAATGCAGCCGGTGTGAGATGGGGGACTCGATCTCAGCCACTGGGCGCGTGTCTCGCGTCACAACCAAGGTTGCTCCATTACTCGCGTTAACCCATCTATGGCCTGAACTAGGCCGCTCTGCTTTTTCCAGTGTGCCTTCATACAGTCCAACCGTTATGGCTGCATTTTCGCCCCTCCCAACGCCGTCCTCCAGGACCACTCCGACTCACCCAACCTCACACATCACCTTCAGGAAGGCGACATCGTTCATTTCATCGCCTTTCCACAAAGTTCCACCCTACCCTTTTTCTCCATTTTCCCTCCTTAACATCAATAAAAAAATTTAAAAGGCGGCAAAGCAAATTTAAAAGTGGGAAGGCCAGAAAGCAAATTTGATCTTGAGGCGAGGCGAAGAACGACTGCCGCTACATCGCATCCAAAGTCCGCCTCTCCACCAGGGCGAATATGGAAGTGGGGGAGCGAGCAGTAATGGAGGGGAGCGGGGATGCTCCTTCCTGGGGCGCTCCTCCCGGCCTCCTCCTCACCGACCCACTCCTCTCCTCCCATTCCATATCCGGCAGCCACCTCTTTGCCTTCTCTCTACTGCCTAAAACCCATACAAAACCTGCAGGGGAGTGGGCCAAAGTGGTGCGGATCGACGTGACGTTCGGCTCTCTCTGGTCCGACAGGCACGGGGCCATCTTCTTCCCCGGGACAGCCTACGCAGCAGAGGAGGGCGAGCCGCCCCGCCTCAACGTCATCTTCTCCATCGGCGACGTCGTACGCGTCTGGGCTCGCCCCCAAACTGAGCTGCACGGCTGTCGCTGGCTCGCCACCCGCGTGGAGAAGGCCCACGACCTGCCTTCAGAGCCCGATGCTGCCTATCCAACACTTCCGCCCAGCTCAGCAGCCGCACCGCCCTTCGTACCCAAGCAGCCATTCATGGATTTCACACTTGTCTCTTTGAAGGCCCTCTCCCTCTGAGGCAGTAGGAGAGGGGATGCTTTTGGAGGGTAGGGTGAAGAGCGTGAGCGGAGTGTTCGGCTACCTGGAGTCGGAGGTGCACGGGGACGTCTACTTCCCCATCAACGCCTGGCGCGGTGAGGACGGCGCAGAGGCGGAAGACCTCTGCCTCGTCATCACTCCCGGCTCTTTCGTTCCCACCTCGCCTGTCTCCACAGGCTGTGGGGGAAAAGTGGGAAGTGTAGGTGGAGTACAGCGCCGTGCCGCAGCCAGCCGTGAACGGGTGCGTGTGGCGGGCGATCCGTGTGCGGCCCTTCGCTGACCTGCCCGCCGCTGCCACTCGCTCCCAGGAAACGCAAACGACGGCCTTCTCCGTCCCCTGGCTTCACTCTAGGGCTCAGGTGGAGGATGTCGGTTAGCGGCGGGTTCTTGTAGATTTTAGCGCCATGGCCAGAGAAAGGAAGGCTTTGAAGGTGTGCAGACGGGTCTGGGCCCAGAGCAGCTGCTGTTGAAAGCTGTACTAAGCAACAAGCAAGTTCAGGACAGCCTCACCAAAGCCTTCCCCAATCTCATGACCTACGTATTGGACGCCAACAAACCCGCATAGTCACACAGTTTCGAAAATCTAGATATTGAGTCGTGCTTTAAGAAATGTCCTGTAATGTCTTGGGACCATGTTTCGCTGCACTTTTTCTGCCTATTCTATGCAACCTGGCTTACATTTTTGAGTGCCTTCACTTGTTCTAAGAGCTTGTCCGTGCTGTAGCAGTCTTTTTATCAATTTGGTCGAATTTGAAACAGATAAATCAGGGTGCAAGGAAACATGAGGATCTGCAAGGAGCAAATGGAGTGCAACAGAACAAGTGTGGCTTTAGAGGCGGCGTCGGCGCAGTGACCAAGGGAAGCCTGCTCCGCCCCCATTCCCCATCGGAGGCTGGGGTCCATTGCCTTGACGAAGTGTTGCCAGAAGACGTTGACGTATGTCGCCCAATCCTGCCTGGCCTCTGCCGCCGAAATTCCCATTGGCTGGAAATGGGACGGGTAGGCTGGGCGGAGGGCCGGAGCGCTGGTTGGCCAGTGCATGAGTAAGGAGGCGCTGTCGAAGGAGCGCCAGGTCAGCGGAGGAGCCTTGGCCCCTCCCTAGACCGCCCTGAAGCATCATGAGCATGGCCAGGGTGGACAGGCCCCCGCTGCCGCCCCCCAGTCCGCCTCCACCGAGGAGCCCTAGTAGTATGGCCGGGTTGCTGAGGAGGCCGCCGCCAGCGCCCAGGAGTCCTCCGCCGCCGGCGCCCTCGTAGTCCCCGTAGTCGGGGGAGCTGGAGCCGGAGCGGAGCATGGACATCAGCGCCATCAGCATCAAAGGGTTGCTGCCGCCGCCGCCTAGGAGGGGGAACTGCAGAGGAGAGCTGAGGTTGGCCGGCAGTTGAAGTTCTGTCGCATTCTCTGGCTGCTTCAGGCTCGCCTTGAGAAGATCTCGCAGTTTGGATGACGCGGTGGCGCTGTCGCCTTCTGTGGTCAGCTTACGCAAGCTTTCTTCTAAGGCCATCAGTCGTTTGGACTCCCCCGACAATGCAGTGTCATTCTTGGCAGCAGTCGTCTTCCAAGGCCGGGTTGTTTTCAGTGGAGAAGAAGGCGTGGCGGCAGGGATTGGGACAGAAAGATCTGTGCCAGCTCTTCCATTCACTTCTGCTTCTTCTCCAGCCATGATCCTTGTGACGCCAGTTGGTCTCCACTCCTGTAGTCCTCATATTGAGCCTGGAGAGCTGAACGACAACTGCACTTTGTTACCTCTTCAGCAGCAGCTTTGGTGAGGATGACAGAGAATATTAGAAGAAGATACATGGTGCTAATAACACGTCTGAACCATTTGAGGAATCTGCGACCTTACGTTGGACCGTCTGCTGTACAAATAAACGAATAGACAGACGCTTGACCATCTCATTATTATTCCATTTCACTCCCAATCGATGTATAGGTTACATTTGTACAGAATTTGATTGAAACACACAAAGACTAATCAATTTATTGCAAAATAAAAGCTATCGATGTATGAGACGCTGTAAATACTTTCAAATAGCTCTTTCAATTTTTAACACAAATCGATTTTATAAATTTTTTTATTAATGATAGAGTATTATGTATGTATTTACCATAATTCAAAAGAAGTAACTTAGTCTCATAGTTTTATGTCTCTTCTGGTTGCATTTAATGTGTTCGTTTTTCACTTTCAAGTTTCAATGACAAAAATTAGCATACAAATTTTATTTCAAACGACTATGTAAAAATATTTTCTTTAAAAATGAGCTTGACTGCAATAAATGGAATTAAAACTGATATTAAAACTTTTTCAAACTTAATTCAGCATTCCTCGTGACAAGCTAATTAAACGTTCAACGAACATATTTGGTCTAATCGACTTTAGGTTTATTCGTTTAACGCGAAAAAGACTGGGGGGATGAATGTTTTGCGCGAGAGTTTTCGCTCAACGCATAGCTTGCTACCTCACCATTCCCTCACGCCACACAACTGCCTAAACGCCAGGGAGTCATGCAGTTGTGCCAGCATGATGAAATTTATCGTTTGAGCTAGAGACCATAAGCTGTGATTACTTGCAGATAAAAAAACTTATTTAAGTCAAAAATAATGACCCTTGCCACTCAATTTCTCTGGTTGACTTGGAAGAACTTGCTTCTCCGTAGAAGAAAACTTGCTCTCCTCCTCTCAGAGATCCTCATTCCATTGCTCATAATTTTTGGAATGGTAATGCCTTATATAAGCGGCAAATACTTCCACTACTCCCCGACCAAAGCCAGCCTGCAAAAAGGTTCCTCCCTATCATTCCATGAGGGATTTACTAGTGGAAGAGTACGGTGCGTCAGGATATTGCTTTAACTCATTTACGCGAAATCAATTACTGTTAAATTTTGTGTGTAATCAATGTAAATATGACAAACGTCAATAGATGTGCGGCCAATTAACGTCAGGTTTACGAATTTGAAATTTATTCAAATTTTCCTCAAAACATATCAGTGCATCCAGTAATCACCGGCTGCGGTACGTCAATTTTGATAGCATTTTGATTTTATCAACTGTGGTTCAGAAAAATAATTGCATGAAATTGTTTAAGAGGCGTTTTTCGAAAGCAGCAAGAATTGGGTGGACATAAATTTTTTTACCACCTTTTTCTATTGCAGATTCTTCATTTTAGGTCATTCCACTAAGTGACATCGAAAAAAGAGAAAGGGCCGAAAGCCCCAAACGAGAAAGGGGGGAAAAAAACCCAAAAACCGGAAATTTATTGATTATTTATTCATTTTTGAGTTGATTACCAAAATCTCAATTTTCAATTTTTACCAATATTCATCATTTTAATGTTCTCATCTTGCATACTCCCAAACTTTTCATAATATTTTGAGCTAGAAAATGCTGAAAAATGTTGCATGAAGGGGTGGCCTAAATGAACTACAAATAATTTTCTATGCCACAGTCCAGAAATCCATATAGGGCACTTTTGCACTAAAAATGTCCAGCCCCTTGCAAATCAATATTTCTCAATTTCCTTTTGTAGCTTACTTATCTAGGCCTAATGCAACTATTTTTTAAGAAAAACGAATGGGTTTCAAACTAAATTTTGGCAAACAAGTCGAAAGATTGAGGACAGGTCACAACATATTTGCCCTATGCTATGACGTGGTCAAAAATAACCAAAAAAATTTGGTCTAAAATTTTGATTTCAATAGCTTAAATTGATAGTCCAGCTTCAGGTACACCAGAAAATATAATTTTTGTTCCCAATTTTGAGGTAGTTTGAAATTTGAAAAACTGGTTAAAAAAGGTGGTTAAACAACCCATAAAATCGGATTATTTTGAGATTTTTCTTAGTTTGGGACAAATTTGGTAAA
>JASANA010000858.1:0-12979 GCA_030248095.1 Ptycholaimellus sp. GST1_10
CCAGCAGAAGCCATATCCTGGACGTCTTGCTGCCCAGCACGTAGCTGCCGCAGACCTTCTGAGCTGCCGGTTGGAAGGAGAAGGGAAGGAATGTCGGTAGTTGGCGTTTGGAGACTGGAGCCATAGGATGACGGGCGGACTCCAGAAAGGCCAAGTCCTTCCTCAAGAAAGAGCGTGAATGACTGGCTGGAACCGAATGGGGGCAGGGAGTCTGGCACCAGTTGCCTATCCTCCAGATGATGTTGGAGCAGTGGCGGTTCTGTGTGAGGCGAGCCAGGACAGCGGTGATGCAGGGCAGGTGGCTGACTGCTGCTGGGGGTAGGAGATCGCATCGATGTGGACTGTTCCGTCACCAATGCCTGCCTTCAACCCCAGCCTTTTTTTAGCTCCCAGGCGGTAGAAAGTGGACTAAAAGCCTGTAATCGAATGTCAAGGATGTAGTAGTGGATGGGGATTTCGGCCATGGCACCTAGCGAGCTCCTCCTGTCCAGACCCATGGCCAGTGCTAGGTCGAAATAGGTATTCAGCTGATTCAAGGACTGGAAAAAATGCAGTTAACTGAGGGCAGGAGAGATAATCTCAGCGCCTTCTCCCTCGGCGGGGGGGGGGGGGGGGCAGAAGAGGTTGAGGAGTAAAGGCAGGAAGGAAATCGCCTGCAAAGCGAGGAAGAGCTGACGACGGTCAGCCGATTTGCCAGACAGACAGCCTAGGCGGAGAAGGAAACTCTCTCATCCTTTCGCTGCCGGCGTCTAGCCTGCCTACCTGGAATTTGGCAGCGTAGATTGGAGCTTGTTCTGAACTTCTGCGAGGTCTGCTGGTGACTTCGAAGCAATAAAAGGAGGAGGGGACAAACGGATTGGTTATGGTAGGTCTTACTTTAGTTGGGGCCGCAGCTTAGCCGTCTTCATCTTTTTTTAAGAGGAGCTCAGCTCATCTTCGCCCTGCTGCGCCCTGCGATTGCAGCAATCTCTGTCAAGAAGTCGCCCACATGTCCTATGTCGTCCACATCAAAGTCCTGCAGGTGAGGTACGAAAATTCACAACCAGACGCACGCCCAGGTCTATCTGCTCCAGGTTCAAGCCAAATGGGCAAATGCATCCGAGAATGAAGCAGTCATAACAGCCCTGCCCTGCTTCTTTGTCTTCTTCTGCATCCGCAACAGCGTCCTCATTGGCTCAGTCTCTTTTGCATGCAGGCAAGCACTGCTGGCCGAATCTGTTCAAAGTATATTTCTGCAGTGTGCGAGAGGAACACTTTGGTAGGAAGTCCCTTTAGTCACTTCGCCAGGAATGACGCCCAGGTACTATGGGGAAGCGAATCTTGAATGAGCACCAAATCTAGCACAAGTCGAAAAGTAGGTTGTGATTAGGTTTGGTGGCGACAGTGCAGATATTTGGCAGAGAAACACTGTGAGCTTTCGGATCAAAGACATCCAGTTAGTTTGGGGTGAAGAAATTGGAGGTAATATGGCTGGCCTGGCCTAAGAGGCTGAGAGCAAGTGGCAGAATATTGGTTGGGCTAACAATGTGAGCATCCCGGCGGGATTGAAAAAGCTGCACCTAACAGCTCTTCTGGGCTGCATTGACTTTCAGAAACGATTAAACCATCGAGTAAAATGACAATAAGGCTTCGATTAAGCGGCAGGCATAGATTTAGTCCATTGACAGAGAAACAATTTCACAAAGGGCCTAAAGAAGAAAAAGTATCCTGAAGTTGCGGCCACAAGAAAAAAATAAATAGCCATCGGTAATAGCCTGGGCGAGCCTTGGATCAGGACGAAATGACCTGCCTGAAATGCGCCAAGCAAATGCATTCAACCAGAAAATAAGCTTGCTTGTTAAAAGATTAGTTGGAGCCATTGTTGCTGTTGACGCAGGCAGCAACTCTTGGAGTACCGTGTCATTTGGTTGCCTGAAGTTGCAGTCGCATTCATGCAGTGGATGTGGTGTCCGCAAGGGCTTTCGCCATCATATCCAAACTCACCAGTAGTCAAGGGATTCCTACAGGCCATGCTTATGCGTTCCTCAATTATTTCGATGAGTCATGCCTGGGAGTAGAATGGCCGAAAAAGGTCGCCGTGAAGATGGGAAGGTCGTAAATTGCAGGAAGGTTGCAGGGTGCCAGAAAAGGTGCAAGGAGGGTCGTTAATTTTATGGCCACCCAGATCTCTTGCCCGCCAGTCTCAGTGACTAACATTGCCCTTCTTCCTATCCGGCACTCGCTCCCATTACATTGTACATATGATGCAGCTAAACTCTTCCTTTTTGCACCAAAGCTTCCATTTCTTTGCAGCCATTTTGTTCATGTCTCCCTGCTTTTTATTTTTGTGCACTCATATAGGAGCTCAATAAAGGACGATTTAGTTTCAAAGTTTGAGAAAATTGAAGTTGGCGTTGAAATTGAAGCATTTAAAGATTTGAAACAATTGAGCTAGAGTGAATCGATGGAGGAACGAACTGGCTGTGCCGGGACTCAAACGCCGGTAACACCTCCTGTCCAGCATGCGCAGACGGTGCCCCAACCGCAACCAGGTACTGCCTTCCACTCTCTCGACCAATTAGCCTTGCAACCAGAACGTATAAAAAGGCGGAACACCATACCTTTTAGGACTTTAGCAACAGAGCACCAACCCTTTTAGGACTGTCGCTTTTTCTCCTAAATCTTTTGGAATTTAAAATCAAAAGTTTTATATTTTCACATTTTAAATATTGCATCGCCCATGACGGCTGGCAAAGGCAAAGCCTTGTTCAGGTGCCCCTGGCTATGGACTGGACCCTAGTGGACTTCCGCTGGCCCCGGACACCGCCACTCAGGATGGGTACTTCATTTTTCGCACAAAAGCCCTGGACATTGTTTCCCAGCCGAGGCTGAAAAATCTCCCATAAATTTTGCAGTCAACGGCAAATTGCAATTTCAAAGATTATCATTGATGGCAATATTTATTCGGTCTAATGCAGTTGGTATGAAAGCCAGGAAGAGGAGACTGCAGGTTCGTGGTGAACAGCGACATTGCAAGCAGCTCCAACCCGGCCGCGCTTTCCGTCATGTCCGGCGCCAGGTCTCTGCACCAGCAGCTCTGCAATGATCCTCCCACCCTATACGAAGGTCAGCCACTTCTTTTTCTGTGTTATTTTTGCGCGGCCGAAGGCCGCCTGCCGCGGAGGGCAGGGCAGTCAGAGCTCCGGAGGCCGGAGGGCATGGGTGCGGAGGCCCCGGAGCGTAGCCTAGCATGCGAAGCATGCTAGGCGAAGCGTAGGGGCCGTAGCACCCGTGCCCGGAGGCCGGAGGAGCTCTGGCGCCCTGCCCGAAGCGGCGGGCGGCCAAGGCCAGCTTAAGCAGTTACCCCATTTTTGCGTCCGTCTGTCCGCATATCTTATATAATACGCGTGATGCCATTTTGGGAGGGGTCTTGGCGCCACCTGGTTTCTTTACTTATCCTGGCACATGATAGCTCTATGAATCAGTCTTGACATATTATTCAATAATTTTTGGGGCGCGCTGTGCATGGATAATGTTGAAAATATGAAATAATCTAAAACGTGCGCATTTTTGGCATTTTTGGGCATTTTTTGACTTTGAAACTTCATAACTCATCCAATTTTTAACTTTTTCTGTCGGACTTTTTTTTAAATTAAAGCTACAACAGTTCTGCTTAAAATCCATTTTTTAGTTATCAAAGGTTTTAGTAAAATATATGAAAAAACATGGATTGACTGAAGGCACTTTTTCGATTTTTGGCCTACCCAGGAGCCTGATGTGTTTATGATGTATTAAGTAATTCTTGAGACAGGGCTTATAATAGCTCCACGATTAATAATACCCTGAAGGTTTATTATGGAACAGCGTAAATTCATGGAATAGAATGGCGTAAATTATGGAACGGCGTAAAAAAAGTCATTTTTGAATTCTGAGCCTTAGTTTCAGGCTTAGGCTTAATTTGAATAGGTGACAGAACAAATGTCAAATTCATTATTAGTTTTATGTATTATCAAAAGTTTGGAATACTGGCTGAGAAATGCGGTCACAAACTTCATATTGAGTCATGTTGTTTTATTTTTGCTGTTAAGATCGTGTCAGATTACTTTTTCATGTTACTAATGTTCATGTTACTAATTGATAACGGTGGCCGTGCGGAGCGCGGCCACTGACCAATATTACTAGTATATATATATATGTCTGTCCAGGGCCGGGCCTCCGCGGTTTTTCAACGAAATTGGCTGATTTTTTGCATGAAAGTCCGCCTAGGTGGTATCTCCAGGCCATTTTTTGGGCTTGGCGTAATTTTTCGATTTTCGTCCAAAACTCAAGTTTTTGATGTTTCAAACTACTAAAATTCATAAATCACTGGTTTTTCGATGAAATTGGCTGATTTTTTGAATGAAAGTCCGCCTAGGTGGTATCTCCAGCCCATTTTTTGGGCTTGACGTAATTTTTCGATTTTTGCCCAAAACTCAATTTTTTGATGTTTCAAAGTATGAAAATTCATAAATCACTGGTTTTTCAACGAAATTGGCTGATTTTTGGCAGGTACGTCCGTCGAGGTGCTATCTTGAAGCTGGCAAAAGGAATATCCGAAATATTTGTTATTTCTCAGTTTATGGCCAAAAACCTAAATTCTTGATGTTTCAAAAATTTGAACATCCATAAATCGATGGTTTTTCAATGAAATCAGTTGAATTTTGGCATGTACGTCTCTAATGGTGATATATTGAAGTTGATAATGGAATTTTTCGACACATTTATTATTTCTTGATTTATAGTCAAAAACCTAAAATCTTGATGTTTCAAAAATTCGAACAACCATAAATTAATGGTTTTTCAATAAACTCAGCTTCGATTTGGCAGATACGTTTGCTGCGGCAGTATATTAAAGCAGTTAAAAGGAATTGCTTAGGTTATTATCTGGATCAAAGGCCGCGCATCTTGGCAACAGCCGAGAATACCTTGTTAAATCTTCGCCTCAGAAATTATAGCTAATGGAGCCTAGTTTTTTAATTTTTTACATAAACGGGGCGACGGAAGTCCTCATCCGATTTTAATAAAATACTTGAAAAGATTTCTTTTCCCTCAATGTCATAAAAATTAAAAAACCAAGGTCATCAAAAAGCAGAGTTTTAGGATTCGTTTTTCGAGAGCAGTTAGAATTTGCCAGACCCAAGTATGTATGGACCCACGGGTAAAATCTGTCAATCAGCTTTTAGGAAACCCAGCAATATGGAAAAACATATGAAAATGAAATCTATGTTTGAAAAAACATGAGAAAATGTGCGCTGATCCAGGTGGTCAAGAGCTGACAGGGATGCTACCTAGCTGCAAAGCTTCCGAGGCCTTGGCACAGACTGACTCTAACACCACCGGCAGAAAGGGAGTCCACAACCCTCTCAGCCCAAACTTACCTCCTTCCTCCATCTGCTCGCCTCAGCCACCTAAACGCAGCCGATTGGTCAGCGACTTTCATACCTTTTTCAGTTTCTGCGCAGTCTTTGAACAAAACAATGTTGGCAATCAATCACATTATATTTGACAAACAGAATTCAGACGAAAAAAAGAATTGTTGACTAAAAGTGCATTGACAGGCGGAGGAGGAGCAGGCAACGCAGACGGAAAACCTCGTGAGCCTGCTGAAACGACTTCCGCATGTGGCCGAGCATATCATCAAATGTCTGAACACCGATGACTGGGCCAAGCTACAGCACACCTGCCGCTTCTTCCGCGCCTCCGTCAATCAGCATGCTCGGCCAGTCACCCTGGGCCTGTGGCTTAACCCCGAGTGTCACGAACTCTGTCTAAACAGCCGCCTAGACTCACCAGAAACATATATCTATGTACACTTTTGTTTTATCTTTTAGCATTAGTTAATTGCTCCTTTTGCTGCAGATCAAAGCGGCTGCGGTAGACGGAGCCTTCCATTATCTGCTAGAGGCTGCGAGAAGCCGCTGGGACCTGAGCCAGCTGATGAGACTGGAGCTTAGGGTGGAGATTGACAAACTTAATTAATACCGGTTTCCGACAACGCCTAGAGGAGCTGGAGCAGCTGGACTCCTTCATCGAAGTCGATCACCTGCGCCAACTCTACGTGTGCATGCAAGACCTGGCCTGCTACCAGCACCTCAGCTGGTTGCCCTGGGTTGTGATGGGGCTGGAGATGGTGGAAGGAAATTTGGAAAGCGTTCTCCAACTGCCTAACTTCAACGCAGCCATCCGCCAGCTCAAGCTCTACGGCAACCTTAAACTGTCGCCTTCAGCTGCAGCCTTTCCCACTTCACTGCACCAGCTTGAGCTTTATGGTACACTTTTTGTCAAAGTACCGCTAGAATCTTTTTTTTCAGGCAAGGATTTGGAGTGCTGGCAGATTTTTTAAAACTCAATGCTCTACATAACAAGTATATGGCGCAAAGCGCAATAGGTGACCGCGGAGCGCATCCTATATATGAAATTTTGTCACTCAATAAAGCAAGTCTGTGGTTTTTCAATCAATTTCAAAAGTAAGCACAGATTTAGAATCAACATATAAGACTTGTGAACAAAAAAATCAAGTCTTCTGTGCAATTCTCAAGACTTCAGGTATTACAGCACAGAAACCGTATATTACAATTTTTCAATTTTCTACCCAGAAAAGTAATGTTTCAAATGCCTCGGGACAAGTTCCACCCCTCCAGATATTATTTAAATTTTATTACCTTTCAGCAAAAAAAAAGTTTGTCCAAATCCATTGAGATTTCACCATTTCTCAACATACCCCATTTTTCAACATTTCTACCCAAAAAGGTAATGTTTCAAATGATCCAGGACTGGTCCCACCCCTCTTGATCGTTCTAAAATGTTATTACCTTTCAGGAAAAAAAAAGTTTGTCAAAATCCGATGAGAATTGAGCCTTTTACAGCATACCCAAATTTTCAACCTTTCTACCCAAAAAAGTGATGTTTCAAATGCTCCGGGACTTGTTGCACCCCTCCAGATCTTCCTAAAATTTAAATACCTTTCAGGAAAAAAAAGTTTGTCAAAATCCGTTGAGAATTGAGCCTTTTATAGCATACCCAAATTTTCAACCTTTCTACCCAAAAAAGTAATGTTTCAATTGCTCAAACTCCGGGTCTACCCCTCCAGATCTTCTTGAATTTTGAATACCTTTCAGGAAAAAAATGGTTGTCCCAATCAGTTGAGAATTCGCCCGTGTACAGCATTTCCAGATATATATATATATATATATATACATATTGGGCTGGCGCGAACGGAGCTTTAGCGGAGTGTCAGCGCCCAGCCCCTCTTTTCGACCTAGGTGTATGTTTTCGGGGTAATTGCTAGATCTCAATTTTGATAAGGCTGCTGCTCGTCACAGAAAGCTCCAATCGTTTAAATTCTTTTTGCAATGGAAAGAGCAACATCGAATTGACTATAGTTTATCTTTTGACTTTAGCCCAAACTATTTGTTTCACTGTGAAAAATGTAAAAAACTATTTGTCCGAACTCCTGCTCCTTCTCCTTCTTCTCCTCTGCATCTATTCAATGGACGATAGTAGGCATTCATTTTCCCCCCAACCCCCTTCCCCGGGTCCCTAGGCCTCATGTATTTAGCTTTTCAGTTACACCAAGAAGTCATATGCACCAGTGGTGTAGTGGTGCAAGCGATTGGACTGCTGGATGAATCTAGGAGATTCGAATCCTTCTAATGGATTCATTTTAATTTTTGTGTATTTCAAGTTGAGAAAATTACTGCTGCCATCGGCAGGTTTAAAATAAAGCCCTTTTCTCCCGAATATTGATTGCCAAGAACTCGAGAACCAAAAAAATCCCCAAAAATTTTGTAACCCAAGAAAAATTCCCAGAAAAATTTAATTCGCCAATATATTTGCATTGTACTTTTTATTTTCAAATGTTTTCTTTTTGTTATTTTTATTAAAAAAAGTTTATTTAAATAAGTTTTGTTTATTTTTTATTCATTTCTCCAATAAAATCGTTACTAAAAAAATAACCAAAAATATAAAATTTGTATTTATATGTTATATAATATGTTAAAAGTGGAAGAAATATCTGGTACCATCGGCAGGCCAAATGTGGTATCTTTTCTCCAAAATTTTGAATTGCCTCGGGTAAAAAGTTGAGGAAATACAATTCTACTAGTGGAATCTGCTGCGTCATCTGCATTTTGTTTTGGGCGCCTCATCGGAAAGAGACACTGAACTGCGCGCCAAAAACAAAATGCAACTGTCCAAGCAGCAGATTCCACTAGTAGAAATTGTATTTACTTGAATTTTTACTCGAGGCAATTGGAAAATTTTTAAAAAAAAGGAGACCACATTTTGGCCTGCCGATGGTACCAGGTATATATATATATATATCTGAGGACAAAAGTTTAGTAACCTCTATAGACCGCAGAGCGGCCCTTCGGGCCGCTCCGCGGTCACAAACGTAGGTTCTAAGAGTAAGAAATCTATGATAATAGATGATTACAGTGGAGCTGAATTATTGACAACATATTTATGGGACATGATGGAATATGCTTCTGCGAAAGACCATGAATCGCAAAAATTTCATATTTAGTTATTCTGTCACTTTCTTTTAGATGGTTCTACTTATTGCTGAACTACAAATGCTCAACAGGTCCATCTTGTCGATTGGCGGCAGACTTCATCCTGGAGCTGCTGCAGCGCTGCCCTGGCCTGGAGAAGTACATCACTAAGGGCTCCTACTTGGTGGACCTGGAGCCAGTTCTGATGGCCTGTCTGGAGGCTGGGCGCCGCTTTAACTGGGAGGCAAACTGGCTGCTAATCAGAAATGGGGAAGAGACGAAGGAGGAGCATCTGGAAGGCTGGCTCAAAAACTTCCTCCGCCGCCAACCCCACCTTCGACTCCAGCGCCATGTGGAGGAGTTTCACCTCTGGAAGGAGTATTACCGCCACAACCATCGCATCCAATTCACTGCCCTCAGCAATCCTAGCTTCTCTTTCTGCTTCTGCTATGAGGTTTTTTTATGACTTTGCTATGACTGCATAGTCTGTCCTATCAATCTCTTACACTTCTCTTAACATTCTTACCCCCCTCTTCTCCATCTCTTTTGCCCTTCAGCTGGCCGCTTGCATATTCTTTTTTTATGCTTCACTCTTAATTTTGCCAATTTTTCCTATGTTTTGTCAATTAAAACGCTGTGCAATGGGCTGGCTGAGAAAAAGTTTGCTGCAGTAGAAGCTGATCAGGAATTTTTATGAGAAATGCTCATCCTCAAGAAGCAAAATCACTACCAGTGTCATTAGTGGATGGAAGAAAAATAACCCAAGAATATTTCAGCTAATTTTCGAAAGTTTCGGTTGCGAGTTTCAAGAGCTTTATACAGCCAGGCATTTAAAACCCTTAAGGAATTGTTCAGAAGAGATCCGTTTAAGAAGGGGGAGGGGCGCCGAGGCGCGGGGGGGGAGAAAAAAAAAAAAACCAGGCGAAAAAGAAAAGTCGGCGCCTCCTTGATTAGCAATCTAAAACAATGTTATCGTTAAACCTTTGCTACAAATACTGTGGCTGCTTGTTCATTATTTGAGAAAAGACAGCCTTTATGGGTAAAGAATCAGAAGAATCAATAAAGGCTAATAGAGAATCTGTTCAAAAATCCATATCTGCCTTTCCATAAGTGCCAACTAATCCCACTTCGATCACCGTTGCACGCGAAATTCCCGTTGGGGTTGGCCCAAGCACACTCGTTAAACCACCAACCCCTGCGAAAGTAGTGACTTGAATTCCATCTTCCGATTGACATTTAGGCATAGGTGACGCTAACGTTGAGCCATACAAATCGACAGAGCAGCTGTCAGGATATTTGTCATGGTCCACGTCTTTTGTGGAGAACTGCAGGCCGTTTGGTGAAGCATGTGACTCTGTGAGATCCAGTCCATCACTGGCGTTGCCAGCAGGCCCAGAAACCTGTAGGGTAAAGTTGGTGCTCTCGCTCTGGACCTAAAATCAACCCAATAGGTTATTCGTATCATATTCAGCAATTTCAGCAATGCATACATGATGCAAGTCTAAATTTTGTGAGCATTCTTATCACCAAAAAGATAATGACTTTGATTTACTTCGGGCTTAAAACTATTTTCTGTGTTCCTTACTCATCAGATTGTAAAACTAAGCTAAACCACAAATGAGCTGTAAGTTTCATAAGCGGTGCTGCCGTCCTGACAGTCCTTCATGTGGAAACGGACACGAGATTGGCCGCAGTAGGTAGTGAGGAGGTGTATGTTCTCCAGACCCCACCAGAAGTTGGCGTCCTTCTTAGGCACCCCGAAGCCGAGTTTGTAGTCGGACCAGCCGCGGGCAAAGGAGACCTTCCCATCTAATCGCCTGCAAGCCAGAAATGACAACATAGAGATTGGCTTACTTAAAACACACTTCGTATTGACTTGGCTTCGTTCAGACATGAAAATACAACTATTTCTGCTGGCAATCAACTTTAGGTGATTTAACCTTAATGTTCGTTCTTTGCCCAACTTTACCCTTTCCTTTTGAAACCTCTGTTTTGATTTTGAATGTGACAAAACTGGGTCCAAACCTTTTTCAAAAATTCTATTATAAATGCCTGCGACTATCTTAAAAATGAACAATTATGAAAATTATTTTTTATATTTTAGGACTGCAGCAGGGGAGGTACTCGTCTGTGTCTGTCTTGGTTTATTTCGAATTTAGGCATAACAAAAGCTAACTGCTGGATGATGGTCATGCCGCCATTCTCCATGTCGCAGAGGGCTGGCACATTGATCTTTGCAGACCGACGAAGCAGACGCAGCATGTATGTCCCAGTGGTGCGGTGGCCAGCAGCGTAGTAGTCAGCACAGGTGAAGCAGGTGAAAGAGAATTCTGTTGTGCTCGCTGGAGGTGGGGCTGTAACTGGCTGGTAGCTCATTGGATAGAACAGGGCAGCCCTGCAAACACTCTCCTCCAGATGTTTCATGCAACCCGGTCAGTCAGAAGATTGGCCAACCATCGATGCGGTAGATTAGAATCCCCAGATCCGCTGGCAAAGTGGATGGTGAAGAAAGAGGCCTGGGACACTAGCATGTCAGGACAGCTTTTGTGAGTGCAACTGAAGGATGAAAACTTGATTCAAAAGACCTAAACAAATTAAAAAGCAAGAAGAGACTCGGCTAGAAGCTTCCAGAATCCTTCGTAGATCTGGAGGCTGTCCTCAGGGCCAAGTTGAAGGTCCAGCCATCTGAGTACCAGAGGATCTCCGCTGCCACCATGAATCATGTACAAACAGGTCATGATGGTGCAGTAGCCGTCGGGGTATCCTAACATTACTCATGTCTCTAATTAGCCAAATATTACACAACATTGACCTGGTGAAGTAAATATGCCCGAGATATGCTCGGGCGGAACCTCGAAAACTTGCTGGCCGCATGAACAGCCTAGATCATATTGATGGATGTTTCAGGGATGAGCTTTTAGTTTGACAACCTTCACTTTGACTTGGAGTAGCCAGAGAAAGGACGAGAAGGAACATAATGGCACGCATTTCTTCGTTTGTTTGCATTGAAAGTCTCTGCAACACGAAAAACGATTTGCCTGACATGCAGGAAAAGAAGAGATAGAGCAACCAAGTGATGGAGAATGTGTCTGAGACCAGTAGAAGCAAAGGTTTAGCTCAAGCAAAAACACTGGGCAGGCAGAAGTTCTGCCGTTGGTTGGAGTGAGATAAGGAACTACCAGTGGAATTAGCCCTGCATGGAAACTGCACATGCACTAAACTTTATCAGCCAGAAAGGGAACATTTTTGTCCGAAAATTACAAAATTGGAACTAGAACTATTGTACAAATTGAACTATTGGAACTATTGGAACTTTAGGACGAAAATTGGAACTATTTCCAAAAATTTTTAAATAACATGCTCTGGAAACCCACAAACTGCCCTAAAACGATGCGTACGGGTGCAAAATGTTTCTTAGCGAATATGTTCAAGCGCAGGGTGCAGTCGTTGATACATTTTAGGGGGGTATCATGGGCTCTGGAACGAGTTTTTTGAAAAAAATGACAGTTGGTACTGAAAGATTAGAGGTTATTAACAAAAATTGGTACTATTTAAAAAAAATAGTACCAATTTGTAAAGCCAATCATTGACCCCATTTTTTAGTACCAATATTTGACCACAATATGGTACTATTTTAAAAAAATATTTTTTGAAATAGTTCCATCTTCTGGCATAAAATTGGTATAGATTTTCAAGTAACAATTCCAGAATATCAAAAAATCCAGAAATTCAAAACTGGAACTAATTCAGTGAAAAATTTGGAACTAATTGGCCCCGTTTTTTGTCCCACTTATTGGCCTAATGCCCAAATCACATCTATAAATGCTTCTCACACACATTCCCAACACTGTAGCGATTGTTTGCTGAACTAAACAAAGTTTCTTCCCCAAATCTATTTTATATTTTACTATATTTATATTTTAGATCTATTTTACTTCATGGCCTGCAGATGAGTCAACAACACAAGTACTAACCAGGCCCAACGTTGCTTAACCTTGCAGATCTAGAGTCTAGTAATAAAAAAACTCCTCGAGGACCACCATGGTGGTCCTCCAGGAGGACCATGATGATGGTCCCCCAGGAGCACCAATGATAGGTCCTCTAGGAGCCCAGGGGCCCAATTCTGGCAGGACCACGATGGTGGTCCTCTTGGAAGGAGACCATCCAGGGGGCCAAACCATTCCTGCAGGAAATTTCGAATCTCTCTTCATCTAACATGTCATACTTTACACAGTAAACAGTATACTGAAATGATAGGCTGAAGACACAAATATCGCTTTAAACAATCACAGCACTACCACTTTAAGGATATTGATAATTAAAATGACTAAACTGAATGCTTATGTGATAGCAATTGAATAATACTGCCAGATAAAAGCATTATAGAGTCTAGTAATAAAAAAAACTCCTCCAGGACCACCATGGTGGTCCTCCAGGAGGACCATGATGATGGTCCTCCAGGAGGACCA
>JASANA010000859.1:0-19635 GCA_030248095.1 Ptycholaimellus sp. GST1_10
TAGAATTGAAGAGCAAGTTGTGAGATGGAGAAGAGGCTGTTAGATGAGTGCGCGCCTGCCGACCTGGAAGGTGGAACGTGGAACCGTGAACGTGGACGAAACGTGGCTGAATTGTGTCGCGGGGGACTTCTCGTTTGTGGGGACGGGGAAAGAGGAGCGGTTGCGCTCCAGACCAGCCCTGAGTTCCAGCTACGCCTACGGCTTTTTCCTCCCCCACTCTGGCTTCAACAAAACCATCTTGGAGCATCTACAGGCCCTTTCCTCACACTTTGCTGATGTCTGAAAAAAGGGAGTTGGAATTGTAGAAGGAGATGGAAGTGTCAGTGGAGGTTCTGTCCGGACTGATGGGTCGGCCCTACCTTGGCGCTTCTGTCATAGCGCACATCTGGTACACATGGCATATGTAGGGTGCTAGGCTAAGAAGAGGATTTGATGTGGGATCGCGTCGTCAGCACTCCCCCACTTTGCATCAGCCGCGGCCTGGTACGCCCAGAGTACCCTCGCGCCGTCCCCATCTCAACGCCATTCTCGCTCGGCCTTGACAAGCCGCCAATGCTCACCACCTGCTTTCTGTGTCCAAAGATGTGATGCAATTCAGGATGATGATGAAAGCCGCCGCTAGAAAGCCTGCCTCAAGGATGGCAGGTACTTTCTATCGTCTCGCGCGTTCTGCCCAAACAAGGGCCATTTCAGGGGTGGACACCACAACTTGGTGACCATTTTGGACAGGCCGGACGACGAGGGGAGAGTTTGCGCAGCAAGACGCCAGTACCCGAGGAATGCTCAATGCTCACCTTTCCCAATACTCCACCTCTCCTCCCACCTTCCCTTCAGCCCTGAAGAGCTACGGGTCGTTGAGTTGGCTGTGAGCGGTTGGGCTGTGAACGCGCCAAGGCCAAGACGCTGCCAGTACGCCCAGAATGTCCCGTCTCCAGCTCCTGTGTCAGCTCCGTCAGCTTCAGAAAGCCAAGGAAGCGAAAGAGCGCTGTAGCAAGCTAAGAATATTATGATTTTAGCGTAAAAAACTCATTTTACCGTACAAAAACTCATTTTACCGTGCAAAAACTCATTTTACCGTACGGGAACTTGATCGATTGCACGGTAACTTGATTGATTTTACGGTATCTTGATTTTAACCAAGTTACCATACGGTAAAATGAGTCAGGTTACGTTAACTTGATCGATTTTAGGCTAACTTGATCAATTTTACGGTAACTTGATGGGTCATTTTACTCAATTTAACGGGCCGGTAACTTTATGGGCCATTTTGATCAAGTTAGCGTAAGCCACGGTAAAATGAGTTTTATGGTAGGTAGCATGAGAAAAAGAGTTTTACAGTTTTTTATATTGTTGAGCTTTAGGGTGCTTTATTACTTTGTATTGGCTACTACTTTATGACTTTATGAAGATTGTAAGTGTAGTAAAAGGAGCAGAGAACGGCGAATTGAAAAAGCAAGCAAAGGAGCAATAGTATCTGAATCATGTTCAACTGATGCGATGCATTATGAAAAGTATGGTAAGACCGAAATAAAGTATATGAAATTAACCCTCATTGTTATCGCTGAAGGCGTTGATAACGGTTTGGAAGATGCCGTGAAGGGCGGGGCTGGCGTCCTGCTTCACCACCTTTCATCCCAATATTTGCTCATTTTACCTTACGTTACCTTGAGATCATTTAAACGTACGCTAAAATGAGCACTCAACCTACCGCCGCGTTAACTTGATCCATCATTTTAACGGGATCATTTTAGCGTAAAAAAATCAAAATCATTTAAGCTTACTACAGCGCCAGGGATACAGGTAGAGGGGTTCTGACGATGGACGGCACGGACCCTGGCATACAGCTGGCCATAGAGCGCAGTGCCAGCGATCTCTCTTGGGCAATGCCTCGCCTCACAACCAGATACCCCTGCCTTTTCGATGCTTGCATTTTTCTCGATGCATGCTCCATGCTTGCAGTTGATTCGCGAAATAGCGGAGAAGGAGGCAGGCCCTGCCAATCTTTTTTTGGTAGTTTAGTTTTAGTTTAGTTTTGTAGTTTTGTATCACACAGTCAAACCCTAGTAACCGCTACATCAAGAAACCATCAAAACTATAATTGCAAGGTGGAGTAGTAGTTTTGCACGGAATCACAGAATTTTGCACGGAATTCTCCTTCGCCTTTGCCTTTATCTTCCGTTTTGGAATTATTTCACCAGCGACTGGAAAACTAATTGCAAGGCATTCTTGTTTTCGTAGATTTCAATATTCAAACAAACGTTTTGTGGCTTAAACCGTTTTTTCTGGCTTAAACCATAAGTGTAGGCTAGGCTGCGACTTATAAACTTTGGATTGTAGTGTTTGAGCCCAACCAAAGCCTTTCTTTCGCTCATCTGTCTCAGAACAGCCAATTAGGAAGAACATAAGCAAGGTGAATGCAGCAACGGCATCACTGGGCAAAGCGCTGAACAATGGCTTGCTGAGCATCGACTGCTCGGATGGGTGGAGCCTCATAGCCATCACCGCCAGCAACTTCTGGGGCCCTAAAATTGGTAAGATGAAGGAAATGTTTGGCAAGATCTAGAAGAAAAGAGCATTGGGGCTGTCCAGGCTCAGGCTCGTCTTGATCTCCGTAGACTGCACCCAGCGTAGCACCAAAGCCCCACCGGCCTCCAGCTCGCCGGAAATTGTAGAGGCTGACAGCGGCAAGGATGCGGCGGTAGTTGATCTCCAGAGACTTGCCGCGAAGCGGATGCCGCAAGGCCCACCAGCAATTGTACAGCTTCCCTCCAATCTTGCCGCAATTTAGGCTTATGCAAGACAACTTTTGGTCAATTAACCAATCGAGCATTCCACGCTTTGCCAACCAACAAGGAAGGCGCGGTTGTAGCGAATTTCTTCCTCTCGGATTCCAGGGCGAACTTCCTTCATCAGCCAAGGAAGCAGAGGATAGGCAGCATCACCCAAGAGGACCCCTGAAAAATTTACATACAGGGCCGCCTGCTAAAAAACAAGCATCTTTTCTATCCACTACCGTGGGGGGGAGGCGGTTTTCGCGATTTTTTCAACACTTTATATCTCCACAATATCACAATATTTTGTAATGAAATTTTCTCAAAAGTAGCCCCTATAGGTACGCTATTTTGTGTTAAATTATTTTGCCAAATGAATAAAAACTCTTGGCGATATAGCAATTTTTCCTAGATGAGTACATGTATAATGTGTCATTTGAGCAGGGCCATTATTTGAGGCAAAATGGATGCAAGATCATTTAACTTTTAGTATGTGATGATTTATTCATCAAAAGGTAGCAAGTAAATAGCCAAACAGGCTATCTACAAGTATTTTTTCCCAAAATAATTGATAAACATTGATTTAAATTGAAAATTTTTGCATTTCAAGCCAAAACCAACCAATATACGAAATTGTACCCAAAACTATTGCTCATGTTATACAAATTGAAATAAAACCGCCAGTTTCAAACCATTTGACACCAAATTTTTACACATTGTGCCTCGTAATTAGATGCAGCTTCTGATAAAGTTTCATCAGAAAATCTTTGGTGGTTGTGGAGATATAGCTAGTTGAAAATATCGCGAAAACCGCCTCCCCCCCCCACGGTATAACTCAAAATGTACTTAATATTTTTTGACGAAAATTTGTCAACATATGCGTCTAATAATATTCTAACTTGTGCTAAATTTTTGGGCCAAGCGAAATCAATGCAATGGCTTTATGACCATTTTTGTAATGTGAGTCAACATTTCAAATCCCTGAAATATATGGTCATAAATATATATTTGCAATTTTGATTCGGAATTTTATGAAATAAAACGTCATTTTAGAGTTATAGTCAATATAGTCAAATTTCTGTAGTGAATAGGTACAACATTGCCCACATTGCAAAAACGATCGTAAATCTTTTAAATTAAATCCGCTTGGCCCACAAATTTAACACAAATTGGGCAACTAGTTGATGAAAAGTGAAGCCAGATGGTCCTCGATCACCTTCTCAAAGGCTAGTTTGGCTTTGAAAGCTGGAGTGGATGACAGCCCAAGACTTGGCCGCTGAAACAGAGATCACTTTTATATATGTGTGATTGAAAAATGGGCCAGGAATTTTACGTGGGCATAGTGGAATGTGGAGTGAGCAAGGGCTTGGCATGTTGTGAGAACAGCGAAAGTAGGATCAATTGGCCAGCGAGTACCTTGCCGCGGCGGAGCCCAAATCGCCGGGTGCTCCGTTAGCCAGTCCACCAGTGTGTCTACCTTAAAATTTTTTTTCCAATGCCATTAGATCTTTTCCATTTTAATGCTATAGCTTAATTTTTTATGCTAATGTCAAAGAAAACCATGGGCCGTGAGAGGCGGAAATGTCGGCTGAAGGCACAGTCATCCTCCATTAGATCTTCGAAAGGGCGGAGGCGAGCTGTATATTGGCGTCCTCGCCGTCCCCCTCCTCCCACTCCACCATTTCCACCAACATCCCACGGATCTGGGTCTGGATGCAGCACCTCATCTGGGGCAAAGTCCGCAATGCCCCAGGCCCACTCCTCATCTTCCACCATTATTTAAACTTTCATCATGTTTTGCATCTCTTGTATGTTTTATTTTATCCGCGTAATAACGCTTAAAATTAAGATTAAGAGCAGCATAGTCCAATTTTTACTCAACAAAATGGTTGAAAAAAATCACTCCAAAATAAATGCAGGCAAAGCACAGAAGCAGAATTCACTGAGACAAAGGGCACCGCTCTGCCTGTATGAGCTTGATGCCCTGCTGTGAGCTGCGGCTGAAGTCTGGGATGAAGAAGCCCGTCTGCATTGGCACACAACCAGCCTCCTCCAGCTCTTTCTCCAGCTAGGGATGCATGTAATCTGCATAGATTGCTCTCTCTTGAAATTAGATTGCCAAAAACTAAAGGGTAACTGCTTTTTCGGATGGACTCAAGTGCCTTTCCCATCCGAAAGAGTCGACCCACCAGCTCATCCTTCTCTTCTGGCGTGGAGGGCCAGTCGGCGTTGTAGCTGCTCCAGCGGCCTTTCTTTGGCACTGGCACTCCACCTCCACCAGCACGCTTTGTAGGGACTTCAATTTTGTCACACATTTTGTTTTTCATTATTTCAAAAACTATTAGTATTTTACTACTTTTGTGTTTCCTTCCTTTATGATCAGTGAATTTTTCTTCGATTTTCTAAATATTTCCCACACGCATTTGGATTTTTTCTCTAAAAACGAAAACATGAATTGCGTTCTTGGGGAATGGCCTTCGAAGTGGATGGCTGGTGATCTGCGATGTAGCCGCCAGAGACTTCCTCCTCTTTCACTTCCTCTGCACACACCGTCTCCTCTGCTTCTTCACTTCCGCAGAAAACGCCCAGGGAATCTTTGACCTATATTTTTTGAATTAATTTCAATGGGAAATTAATTGGTGAAAGACCAACGGAAGCTCCAGCGATTTGATATGGTCGGGGGCCCATTATGCCCATGGCAAGCACCTCGTTTCTTGTCAGTATCCGATTGTCGGAACCAGGTTTTTGGTTGTGTGTACACTTTTGCTAAATTTTTCAAACTTTCCACATTTTTTTTGGTTTAAAGAATTTTATTTGGATATTGGCGTTTTAAAATAAATTTTCTTCAAATCTTAGATTGAATCAATCTGAAGAAAGAACCCGGCCTGATTCGTAGGTTCTGTAAACAATCCCACGCACTGATTCCCAGTTGTGCGGTTGCCCGTTGCGTTTGTAAATGCCCATAGCCTAAACAATTTTCTCAAAGGTTTTCTATGCCTACCCAATTTAAGAGTAAACCTCAAGACTGGAAGCGACGTCCTCCTTTGCCTTTCGCCGAATGGCTGCTGTCATAACCTGCCCGCTACTCAGCCGCTTTCCGAGCTGTCCAGAGTAGAGCTCCTCGCGCTTATCGTAGACCAATTCCATCAGCAACTTTAGCTTCAAATGCAGTATTTTCCATCATCAAAATCGTGCAGAAAACACCCTAACGGTGTCCTTTCTAATGTTTTCCATTTGTAGTAAAATCCGGAATCACCAAACTCGCAAGCCTGCTAAAAGTATTCTGGAAAGAAAGGGGCTCGCGCAATATAAGGCACTAGCACGGGTAGGCTAGGAGGGCGCCAATACAAACCAACAACACACAAAACGCCCGAAGAACAGGCAGAATTCAAAGAATAGGCAGCTTTCAAAGCGTTGTTTTTATTTAAACTCAAAGCATACGTTCTCGTTGGTCGTTTTCTGTTTTTCGTTTGTTGTTCGTTTTCAAACAAAACTCGAAGAATAGCTCCCTGAACAGGCCAGGCCAGTGCTTGAGCAAGGCGAGCATGAATGAGCTTAGCAGCTAGGTCAGCCCCGTAAGGCCATGTAGCCCCTTCTCCACTTTGAACCGCCAGACCTGGCGCTCTGTCTGGCCTTTAAATTATCTCCCATTTTTGCTTTCTTCCACAAAGGTGGCGGCTAGGCGTGTTTACCTGCGCTTGGTGCAATTTTTCGATTTTCTCGATTTATGGTCAAACAAGGCTATGCGCAGGCATCGAATGCAGTTTCCAAGCAGAACTTCTTTTCCCCCGTTTGGCTGATTGTCTGTGCACATTAGATTGGTGTTTAGGTGGAAAAGTTGGGCAAATTTACGAGCTGCAGCATTTAACGGTTTTACGGCTTGACTAAAGCTGAGAGCCAGTTGTTCGGAGCTGGCAAGATCGACGGATTCACTGCAAGCATAGAGGTAAAAGGTATATGAGCCTTGGGTCTTGCCAATGACGAATTCTGTGTACTCATCAGAGCGGGACATGCATTCTTGGACTGGTACATGCATTGCTTAGCGGCTAAATCGGAACAGCTGAAACTAAGGGCCAAATCTTTCTTTTTCGGAGAACTGCCTGCGAGATTAGATTTAACTAAAACTGACTGAACAACTCTTGCATGATGCATTGTGGTTGATTTGCAGGTAGTCCATCTTCAGATCGCTTTTGACTAGGCCTTGCAGACATTTCTTTTCCCGCCACACTTCCAAGACTCATCAAACAAAACCGCCACAACATTTGCATTTCAAATGTTTGCCTCGTTTCCATTTCGATTTTGGTTTTGGATTTCTGACACTTTAATTGGCACTTTATTTTTATGATAACTAATTTATTTTAATATCTTATGTACGTCGGGAATTGAAGCATCTCTAAAAATCAATCCACAACATAAGCGATCTCGGATGAAGGGAGAAAAAATGCAGCAGCGTTAAAAACAAGACTAAAATGCTACAGCATGAGCAGCTTATGAACTGCCAATCATCAAAAAGAACTAGACAAGGTGTCACAAAATCGTGATTAAATTTGATTGAATTTACAAACTATTTTGGGAATACATTTTAACAGGTTCATTTCATTGCTATTGGTCCATCTACAAAATCCGCTGGTCATTCATAAGTAGTCACCCTAGATTATCGCAGTTTTTGTTTAGTCTTCAGTTTTTGTTTAATTGATAAGTTTTTTGTGAACCTTACTAAAGCGTGATTTAATTTCAAATAAAAATTGAGCATGTTGGAAATACCAGCAAGATTAAACTTAGCTTAGCTAATTTCAGTTTATTTTTGATATATAGATTTATTTTGCTACACCTTATAGTAAAATTATGATATCATCACGACTAAAAATTCCAAAAAACTTATTTGATAAACTTCATAGACATGTAAAGACATTTAATTTCATACTCTATTTTCTCTTTTCTCCTCCTCATTACGCTTTGTGTGTGGTGGTGAAGAATTTAAAATGGGTAAACAGCGATGTAACAAGGCGTGGTTTGTTCTAAAAAGTGGTGTTCAACTGTTCAACTGCAGAACGCCTATTTAGTCGAATGGGGTTCTTGTTGGAAGACCGCCAAAATAGTCTCAGTGAAGGGAGTGTTCAGGCTCTTATTCTTTTCCAGGCCAATCGGTGGCTTGACATGAAGTAGGTTTCATTGCAACTGTTTTCCCTGCGTTTTTCCGGCATTTGCGGGACTGAGTAAAAATATTTGGGCGGAAAGTTCTAAGGCCAAAGAAAAAAACGAATCACTTAAACAATAGGGCTCGGGTGGCTATTCGAGTTTCGTGTGTACAAAACAAAAGGATTTTTTCGTGTTGCTCGGTGCTCTTAATGTTGAGCTTCTCCTGCTCCGCCAGCGGCTCCAGTGGGCCCTGGAATTGCAACTTTGCTTCCTTCCAAGGCTCCAAAGCTCCAAGCCTGCCCACATTTACCTTTAGCGCTTCCTTCTGGAACGCCGCCTTCAGAAGGTCCTGGATCAGCTCCAGTATTCTTCTGGTAAAACACCTGAGCCTTCATGCCGCCTTCCGCCTCCTACTCTTAGCCAACGGCGTCCTTCTGCTTCTCATTGGCCGTCTGGACTTGCCTCCGCTTCATCCCGGGCATCAGTGATGATCTTCGTTGGTACGCGAGACGATCCTATAGCAGCCTCTTACCTGTAAATTTCTGAAACCCGTGGGGGGATGAAGATAGCCGGTAGACACCGGATGAAGATAGATAGCTTACGGTTGCTTACGGTTAGCTTAGGAATTAAAAAATCAGCAGTTGTGCGCAGGGCACCCTTTCGCTACAAATATTTCACTTATTTTTTTCCACTTTCAACAACCCAAGCATCATTGACAAGAGCTCAACATCAAGTGGCAATGCAGTGAAGGTTCTATTTAAGTGCTTGGGTTTTTTCAGTGCCTGCAATGGGCCGTGGGTTGAAGGAGTTTGCAAGGCTTTGCAATGGATAGAGAAGCTTTTGTTGTTGGGTGAAGAAGAAGCGCCCGAAACTCTTCCGCCAACTTTTCCTGCTCCATCGCACGGTTTCATCGCACTTGCCCTCTCATATCATACTTTCCCCATGGTTGGCGAGCAGTGCTGCATGCATCAAGGCTTCAGTATGACGAGTTACTATACAATAGGCGAAACACAGTCAAAACAGCTTCAAACATGGTTCTACTTTGATTTGGAATCACCAAATGTAGCTTTTTTCTTATTAATTCAATGCAGAATGTTGTATTTTGAAAGGGCCTTATCATTGAGAGCAGTTGCACTATGGTCAGATCTTTTTTATTGCAATATCGCAATATTTAGTATTTTAGGTCTTTTAAGTTCAAAAAACAGTTAGTCGCGCCTTTGAAATGGTAACTCATCATTTTAACATTTCCAACCCACATATTTATCAGAAGTTGGCTCAATTGTATGCGAATTGCATGGACAAGCTATGTCTATATGTTTGTTGTTGAGGGCAACATGGGTTTTGATGAAAAAGTTGGAGGAATTGGTCCTGAAAAAAATGATGGTTTTTTAGCGGGGGTCCCTGTATGCATCGTCTTTAGAAACAGAATCTCTGGACTTTGATAATTCTTGACCTCCATAGTATGAATCGCCCTTAGAAACAGAATCTCTGGACTTTGATAATTCTTGATTTGCATACTATGCATCGCCTTTAGAAACAGAATCTCTGGACTTTAATAATTATTGACCTGTATACTATGCATCGCCCTTAAAAACAGAATCTCTGGACTTTGATACTTCTTGATTTGCATACTATGCATCGCCTTTAGAAACAGAATCTCTGGACTTTAATAATTATTGACCTGCATACTATGCATCGCCCTTAAAAACAGAATCTCTAGACTTTTAAAATTCTTGACCTGCATAGTATGCATCGCCCTTAGAAACAGAATATGTGTACTTTGATAATTCCTGATCTGGATATTATGCATCGTCTTTAGAAAAAGAATCTCTGGACTTTGATAATTCTTGACCTGCATAGTATGCATCGCCCTTAGAATCAGAATATGTGGGCATTGATAATTCCTGACCTGCATAGTATGCATCGCCTATAGAAACATGATATGTGGACTTTGATAATTCTTAACCAACCAGGGCCAGCTCTTCCACTACGTGAGAGCAGTCTTCGTGTTCTGTTCTGATGACAAATTCCACTACGTGTTCTCTTCTGCCCAAAAGATTCACTATTTGAGATCAGTCTTAGTGATCTGTCCTGCCCACAATCTACACTATTTGAGATCAGTCTTTGTGTTCTGTCCTGCCCACAAGCTGCAGTACATGACAGCAGTCTTCGGGTTCTGTTCTGCCCACAAACTGCACTACGTAAAACCAGTCTTTATGTTCTGTTCTGCCTACGAGCTGCAGTACGTGAGAGCAGTCTTTGTGTTCTGTTCTGCCCACAAGCTGAACTACGTGAGAGCAGTCGTTGTGTTCTGTTCTGCCCACAAGATAAACTACATGAGAGCAGTCATTTTGTTATGTTCTGCCCACAAGTCGTTTTAATCTGTTTTTTGAATCTTTGTCCCAATCTTTGTTTTTTGATCCCAATCTGTTCTGTTAAGCCCACAAGTTGTTCCACAAGAGACCACACAGCCACAGCCACAGCCACAAGAGCAGTCGTTGTAATCGGTTTTTGATCCGACTCTGATCCCAATCTCTGTTTTTTGATCACAATCTGTTCTGTTGTGTTGCACTATGTGAGAGTAAACTTTGTGTTCTTTTCTGACCACAAGCTGCCCTATGTGAGATCAGTCTTCGTGTTCTGTTCTGTCCACAAGCTGCACTACGTGAGAGCAGTCTTTGTGTTCTGTTCTGCCCACAAACTGCACTAATTGAGAGCAGTCGTTGTGATCTGTTTTGATGACAAGATACACTACGTGAGAACATTCTTATTGTTCTGTTCAGCCGACAAGCTGCACTACGTGAGAGCAGTCGTTGTAATCTGATTTGATGACAAGCTCCACTACGTGAGAACAGTCTTTGTGTTCTGTTCTGCTTACAATTTTTTTTTATGACAAGTTGCACTTCGTGAGAACAGTCTTTGTGTTCTTTTCTGCCCACAAGATTTGCTATATGAGATCAGTGTTTTTGTTCTTTTCAGATGAAAAGCTGCACTACGTGAAGGCAGTCTTTATGTTGTGTTCTGCCCACAAGCTGCACTACGCTAGAGCAGTCTTTGTGTTCTGTTCTGCCCACAATATGCACTATGTGAGAGCAGTCGTTGTAATCTGATTTGATGACAAGCTGCACTACGTGAGAACAGTCTTTCTGTTTTGTTCTGCCCACAAGATGAACTACGTGACAGCAGTCATTGTGTTTTGTTCTGATAACAAGCTGCACTAAGTGAGAGCATACTTTGTGTTCTGCTCTGCTCACAAGCAGCACTATGCGATATCAGGCTTTGTGTTCTGTTCGGATCAGTGGAAAGTAAACGTAAAAGGGTCGCACAGAAAACGCCAAAAAACGTAAAAAAATTTCAAGTAGTGATCGGGAAATCACTTTGAATGTAAATACACGGATCGAAATACCCAGGTAAATACCCAGGCGTTCCTCCTATTGTGATATTATGTGATCTCCGCTTTTTTCAGTTCTGTCTGGCATTCCCAAAACATGTCTTCCTCTCTCCTCCGCTCAATTTAGGTAGCTCTGGTTCTTGAAATTGGAAATGAACATATCAAGTGAAACTTCCGCTGAAAGAAGTCATCAAAGAAGTGTGGCCAGAGTCAGCGCCAACTGCACAGTATTGTGTTTCCCTGCCTCTGACCCTGAATGCGGTTGGTACATTTCCTGCACACTTCCGCACCCCTTTTCATCATTGCCACCCATGTGTTCCTTTCCCAGGTGGAAATGGGGGTTGATAAGTCTAATGCTGCCTGGCGAGCCCTTCCGAAAGGGTGGATAGGGACACAGAGCTGAGGCAAGGTGTGGTGCGCGACGCCCCTGAAGAAGGAGAACAAGGCCTGCACGCAGTGGGCGTCATCTTCAACCTCATATCCCACTTCAAAAACCATCACGCACAAGACTGACCGGATGAGTTGACTCGAAGACTCGACGCAGCCTTATCACTCATTCCTCATCCGTCATAACCCTGTTTAATTATCCCTTAAGTTTTAGAGTCAAGCACGGCCACTGCGATGCGATCAAGCACAAGCCCCCTGCCACTGGCCCAACGTTCATGGATCGCTACGTCCAGGATACTACCCATCAGATGAGCAAGACGACGCCAGACTACAAGCGTATCAGCCACATGCTGGCTATGTGGACCTCCCAAGCCCAGGTTCCTTCTTTACTCCCGTCAATCACCACTTCATATATTGGCCTTGTACTTTACAGGCCTTCTCAACCATGAACAATCAATGCTTCCTATCCGTCGTGCACTCCCACGATCCAACATTTCCCAGCCCCACACCTAAGACCATCAGCAAGCGCTGCATAGAGTTGGGCGACAATATAATCGAGCTCATCAAAGCCTGCCTTCGAGACCAGTCCAAGCTCACCTTGGTCTCTTAGAGCTCCTCCTCCAGGTAAACAAAAAGCTAGCTAAAAAGCTCTAGGATTGTCCGTGCCTTTTTCAGCAGTTGCTAGCCAGCTTCAGATTTTGCCTGCGTTGTTTTTTGCCTTTAGTCTCTGTTTGACCTGCTGTTTCCAGAACCAAAATTTTGGCAGGTAAACGAGCATCAGGAAATGCACTAAAACCGATGGAAAAAAATTGGAATAAACGGAAAGCAAACACAAATGGAAAAACGGATTTTTTTTGCGTTTACTTCCTAATGGTTTGGATGACAAGTTGCACAATGTAAAAGCATTATTTGTCTTCTGTTCTGCCCACTACGTGATATCAGTCGTTGTAATCTGTTTTGATGACGAGCTGCTCTACGTGGGAAACGTTTTTCTGTTCTGTTGTGCCCACAAGATGCACTATGTGAGAGTAGACTTTGTGTTCTGTTCTGCCCACAAGCTGCACTACGTGAGAACAAACTTATTGTTCTGTTCTGCCTGACAAGCTGCACTACGTGTGAGCAGTCTTTGTGTTCTTATCTGCCCACAATATGTGCTACATGAGAACAGTCTTTGTGTTCTTTTCTGATGAAAAGCTGCACTACGTGAGGGCAGCTTTGTGTTCTGTTCAGCCCACAAGCTGCTCTATGCTAGAACAGTATTTGCGTTCTGTTGTGCCCACAAGCTGCACTACCTGAGAGCAGTCGTTGTAATCTGGTTTGATGACAAGCTCCAATACGTGAGAACAGTCTCTTCCACTACGTGGTGCCCAGAACGAGGGTCTGTTTTTGATGCGTGTCGTGCCCACCTCTACTCCCCTTTCGCATCCCGTCCATTCCCTCGTGGCTCCCCAAACCTGTAGGCAGTACGCTGCCGCCTTTCTCTATAACCCAGATTTGCTAAGTTGAGTTCTTGTTGGCAATGGGAAGAACAGCAGGCGTATAGGCGAGAACAAGAACAAAAGCGCCAAGTCAGTGGAGCAAGTGTACTGGAGCTTGGCACCAGAGAGGCTGTTGTAGCATCCTTCTAAGGTGGTTGTAGTGATTCGGCATTTGTTTTTACTGACCTTGCTGCTAAGCTTCATTCCTTCCATGGTGACTTGGAGTTCAATGGCAGAGAAGTCACCAAGGCTGGCTTTGATGCTGGCTCCATCTGCTTCCAGCGTAACTCATCCAGTAGTGGTGGGGAGAAGAATGTCAGCCTTTTCAAAGAGGCCTTCCAGCTGCTGTTCAGCACAAATGCAATTTACCTTGTCATTGGCAGGGTTGCATTGGCAGAGATCTGACGCAAAATAGCATTTGAAGTTCTGTGCATTTGCCTGGTTGGCGCACTGTAGCTGACCAACTGTTCCTGCCACTGGCTGGCCCGATGCTGAAGGCTAGATTAGGATGGTCCTGCTGTTGTCGGTAAGGAACTCTGATCCCAGCAAGGGAACTTCTGGGGTTGTAATTGTAAATAGACTGAGCTTCATGCTGTTCCATGATGGTGGTTCTCCTGGTTGAAGGATGAACTTGTGGGAGCTTTCTTTTCCTTGCAGCATGAGAGAAACTTCTACTTTACTTGGTAGCTCCAGGTTGGGCAGGAGTAGATTTCAAAGATGGTGGTGAACTTGATGGAAGTAGCCCAGTGTTGGCCTTGTGCTGCAGCCCATAGAATTTGGCTTCCAACTGCAAATAGCAGGGGCTAGCTGATCTAGGAGTTCTCCACTTTGCTTGTCCACTTCTTTGGATGGTATTTGTTGTCTATGGGCGCATCCTGTGGCCCATCTTGGACACTCACAATGTTCTGGTCTGTAGCAACGTCCCTTCCCATCTAGGAATCCATATTCACACTTGAGTTTTTTGAAGCAAAGGGATGATGAGTGGGCGTGGCGGTAGACGGCAAGCCCTTCCTTCTGACAGTAGTGACTTTCTTGTAGTGGAGTGATTCCTGCATTTTCCTTTTCATGAGCAGATTGCTGCTGAGTTTGAGGCTGATGCTGGAGAAAGCAAGGCTAGCACTGTTACCAGCATTGCCAGTGTTCTGTTCTTCTTGGGTGGTGCTTGAGCTTGTTTCCTGGAGGGTGGCTTGCTTGTTTCCTCTTCTTCCTGCACCTGTGCAGCCTCCATCTCCAGTGGGTAGAGCTGATTGATGGCCTTTGTGCCATTTCTGGTCATTTCTGCTTTCAATTTAACCAGACGCACCTTTCCATCCTTAGAAGGAATCAGTTCTTCCACCTTTCCAAGTGGTCATTGATTCCGAGATTGACCTGATACTTCCACCAGGACAATTTCTCCTAGTTTAGGTGGGAGTGGATGTGTGTCGCCTGCTTGCTTGTGGATTATCTGTTGTTGTTGTCAGAGTAGTGGCAAGTAGCGTGCCTGGAAGATCTGCCAGAATTTGTCTAGCATTGTTTTTCTGACTTGGAGAGATTCTTTCAGTTGTTTTACGATTCCTTTGTTTGCTTCTTTGCCACCATTTGTGGATTCTTCCAAATTGATGGGTAGTTCCATTGATGTGACAAAGTGGAAGTCTGCTGGGGATAGAATCCAGATGTTTGGGTCATCTGGATTCTGGGTGATTGGCCGCCGGGTAAGCATGGCTTCAATTTCCATGATGACAAAGGCGGCTTCTTTTGGTGTGACTTCCTGCTTCCATACTGTCTTTGTAAAGGCTTTTCTGATTGCATCATTCATGCGTTCATAAAATCCATGTTGCCAAGGAGCTTCTGCTGGTCTGACCTCCCATTCAATGTGCGGGTCTAGCAGAAACTTCTCAGTCTTCATGTCCAGGTGCACTGCTGTCTTTGATTTTTGAGGGTGTATGACTGATGCAGTTGAAATGAAGCCTGCTCTCTGGAGCCTTCTTGCTGGGAGATCTGGCATTTCTTCCATGATGAAGGGACCTGTGATAATTCTGTAGCACTTGCACTTTCATGTAATGGACTTGAGCACTTGACGTCCTTTGATTACGTACATGCCTTTCTTGGTGAACACACCCAACACATGTTCCACACTTCCATGCAGCTCTAGTTGGTGTAGACGCTGGAGCCAAAGCTTTATCAGCAGGTCACTTCCAGGCAGGAGTAGGGGATATCTTTGTGCTGCTGGAAAGTCTGCATTTCCTTGACGTCCTCTGCACCTCAGAAACCCTTGGTGTTTCACCAGCTTGAACTGTTCTTGGATGTTCTTGGATTCCACCCAGACCGCTGGGAGTAGGAGCAGGAAGAGAGGGACAGGAAGAAGCAGACCTGGACATTGGCGCCAACAACGAGGACGTTGAGAACGTCCACGCGCACGGCGGCCAGCAGGTGCTTCCAGGAGATGCGCCAGTTCCCCTCCCTTCCACTCCCTGGACCCTTCTTGCAACGGAACCAAAAAGGGGCATTCTAAAGCACCAGTCGGAGAGGAGGCGCAGAGTGATGTACGAGTCTCTGGATGAGGCCATGCTAGGAAGCCGGCCTACGCAGGACTTCTACAAAGAGCGCCCACCTCGGACTCCTAGAGAGACGCAGGCTCTGCTTTCCCTGCAAGAAGAAAGGCAGGAGCAGGAGCCTAGAGGCCTTCGCAAGGAGTTCCTCGGACTGGTGTGCAGCTGCTACAGGGATGACGAAAGACTCAAGCTTCGTTTCCGGCAGCACACGGATGCCCAGCTCAGAGGTGTAGATCCGGCGGATGCTCAACAGCATGAGCAGTTCAGGAACTGGATTTCCCAAGACGCGTCTCTTCCCAGTTCTGAGACACTCCGCTCATCCTCAGCTGAGGCAGAGGCGGTCCCTCTTGCCTTGCCGCCTCAGTGGATTGAGAGAGAGAGAGTACAGGGTGATCATCGTAACAGTTTACGCTTGCTCAAATTGATCTCCTGAGCTCATAACTCAACCTTATGAGCTCTCCTTTTAACACAACCTATTTTGAAGTGTGGTTTAAGCACATGCAAAGCGGCAAGACTTAAATCGAAACCATCATGAAATGCCAGCTATTAAAAAACATGTGCTTTTGGAGGGAAAATTTTGTGCTTAGATGGATTGTTTACATTTTGTCGGAGGTTTTGAGCGTTGCGTGGGCTAAGAAATATTTCCTGTCCTCAGTTTGGACCAGCATGGCTCCCAGTCGCCGTCCTTTCTCAAATGCCACGAAATCTGCAAAAATGGAATGAAGAATGCTCAGATCCGCGCCATTTTTTTTGCTCAAAACTTTAAACTTTGATGTTTGAATCCACAAAAAATGTTAAATCCCTGACTTCTCAATGAAATTGACTGAAATTTGGCAAAACCTTAGGTTGAGTTGAAAACTCGAAATTAATAAATAATTTGTTGAAATATTTGTTATTTTCGATTTATGGCAAAAACCTAAAATCGGAGCGTTTCTTTTCTTCAAACAAACCAGTTTTTCAATGATAATAGCTTAAATTTGACAGGTACGTTTGTCAATGTTATACCTTGAATGCGTTGAAAGAAATTCAAGAATATTGATCTTGATCTCGAACCGAAATGATGCTTCCGAAATTCAAACAAGCATATTTCTCCGGTTTTTCAATAAAAAAAGCTTGAGGCTCAGGCTAAGTAAATAACAAAAATCGGTCAAGCTAAGGACGCATAGGGGTATATTGTGTTAAACTTTTAACCGTCTTACTTTTTTGTGCCAGAGATATTAGGGTTCAAATTTTGTCAACGTTTGCTCGACCCACATAGAATGCTTAATCCAAATCTGTGTAAGGTTAGCAGCTGAATTCCAGAGAATCGCACAGAAGAATTGAACAAAAGTTACAAGCTTTTCCTTAAAATTTTAGGCGTTTGATTTCATTGATTGTTTTCATTGATTTTGTGCATCTTCAAAGCGTATTATAGGCAGCTATCAAATTTTTGACAGAAACATTTAGTCACTGGGGTTAATAGAAAACAAGGTATTATCGGCTATCGCCAATAGATGCGCGGCCTTGTTCACCTTGTGACGCATTGGAATGAATAATAAGCAAGTCAGCTCAATAAATGCTACAATGACAAACAAAAGTAAAATGCCACAAATTGATCTAGGTCTATTTTGGGTTTCTGAGGCATTTAAATGATAAACAGCAATCTAAATAATAATCAATAATTAATACAAGTAAAATTTAAATTTTCGAAATTTTTTCGAATTTCAAGGTCTCCATTTTCGCGGTTTTTTTTACCATAAATCAAGAACCAATCAAAATTGCGTCGATCCCACAAAAACGTCCCGAGCCACCACCCAGACGGACCTTCATGCAAAAAATCAGCCAATTTCATTGAGAAACCGATGAGTACGGGCTGCGGTACCACAAACATATATATATATATGCGGACAGACGGACGAAAAATGGGGTAACTGTTAAAGCGGGCCTGCGGCCGCGCAAAAAATAGGTATAAATATTGTCAAAATAGGTATAAATATCGTCCAGTTACTTTTTGGCTTAGCTCAGAGAGCTTAAATGCTTTTCTATAAAGCAGTATCCGTATACAATAATCAAAAACGTTATAAATTTGGTCGAATTACTTTTTTGGGTAGAAAGGTTGAAAAATGGGGTATGTTGAGAAATGGCGAACTCTCAATGGATTTGGACAACATTTCAGGAGGGTAGAAAGTTGAAAAGTAAGGTATGCTGTAAAATGGCGAATTCTTAACGGATTTGGACAACCTTTTTTTCCCTGAAATGAAATGTAATTTTAGGAAGATTAGGAGGGGTGGAACTGATCCCGGAGATGTTGAATCTTTATTTTTCTGGGTAGAAAATTCCAAAAATTGGATATGCTGAGAAAGGGCAAACGTTCTCATTGGACAAACGCGTTTTGGTTAAAGGCTAATAAAATTTTGCAAAGTTCTGGAGGGGTGAAGTTGGTTTCCGACCTTTTGAAACATAACTTATTTGGGTAAAACTCGTAAAAGTCCATATTTGTGAGTGTTTAGCTCCGCGGTCACCTATCGCGCTCTGCGCCATATACTTGTTTTGTCTTAGGTCAAGCAGTCTCAGCTAACACTGATTGAAATCATTATACCTACATCTAGTCCAATTACCTTTTGGATAAACTCAGAGAGCTTACATCATGTTCTACATAGCAGTATCCGAATACACTGATCAACATCATTATAAATCTAGTCTAATTACGTTTTGGATTAACTCAGATAGCTTAAAAACTGAATGTTTGTTTGTTTCGGTTTTAAAGGTTTTAGCAAATTTTTATAATCAAAATTCATTATTTTAGTGCCTAGCTGTTTCCATGACCAATAATAAAGGTAGATTTATGCTTATAAACTAATATTTATCATCAGTTTTAGTCAAAATCTATTTTTTGTGCAATGTTCTCCAAAACATTGACTCAAGTTAAAATAGGTAAACTAAAACAATAAGTTCGAATCCGTTTCCCACAAAAATTAAAGACAATTTAGAAGACATCTAGGAGCAGCTGCAGATAAATATTTGTGAAAAAATATTGAGTAGATCTTGAGTTATAGCTGTGTAACACCATTCGCGAATGAATCACCCACCCCACGGTATGCATTATGGGTTAAAAAGGAATTAACATATTCTGGCTAATGCAAAAGAAATATATTGGAGTTTGAACGGAGCAATATCAGATCAGACAAGATAGATATATATATTTCATTGCTTGTGTGAAATGTATTATTTCGAAACGCAAGTAACATGAGCAATGATAAGTTGGAGCAAGGTAAACACGGGTAGTATATGTAGGAAAAACATATGAAAATGAAATGAGGGATACGAGGAACACCAGGTAAACAGACCTCAGCGCGGCTCGGCTGATGGGTAGAACTTGTCGCCATGATTTATCCCCCCATGGCTTTATCCCCCCCTTTATCCCCCCATTGAAGCTGTCTGGTAAACAGGCAAAGGTAAGTGTCATAGGATATGTCGGGAGGAAAATGATGTGTATAATGTGAGAAAGTGAGATAACGCAGTAGAGGGAAACCTGTTCGAGGGCTGGCCAAAATTGGATTGCGAATATGATAGTAGTAATTGAGGCAAGATAACGATTGATGTTAGAAGGTAGGTGAAATTATTTCTTTGTCTTTAAACTCGAATCAAAGGGAGAAAAGAGCCTTCCTCAATTGATCGATGGTAACAAATTTCCTCAACTTTTGGAACGATTTGGTTACTAGGAAATTTAATGGGCGCCTAGTCTTCTGATTTTCAGGGATGTATGCGGTCTAAGCCGTTACATGTGCATTGGGCACGTGAATCAGTAGGAGGCCAAATATGTCGAAAGCCATGGCGATTGATCCGGCAGAACTCTCCCGACAAAAGCTTAAACTTGCTGGCGCATTTCTGGCCAACCCGTTTAGCCCTGAAACAAAACGCAACATTAAACAGTTCAGGAAACATCAAAACAAAACGCA
>JASANA010000860.1:0-14113 GCA_030248095.1 Ptycholaimellus sp. GST1_10
AGAAGCGAGGCTGGTGGACAGTGAGGGAGGGAGGAGCGCCTCTCATCCCCTCCTTCTTTTCCTCCCCCCAACCCCCTTCCCTCCATTCCTCCCGCAGTACCCATCACCGCATCCCCCGAAACCCCCAGCCGAGGCACCCGTCCAAATCACATCGCCCATGTGTGCAGAATGGGAAACAACATGGGGGCACGCCCTCATCCCGTTACTATTCTACGCACATCTAACACTCAGCTCTCAGAGAACACCCCAGTTTTCCAAGCTAATCTGTTTTTGGCATCTCAGAGGATTGATGTTAGGGAGAGAAAGGAATAGAGGAAAAGAAAGACTTCTGAGGTAGGCTTAAAGAGGGTAGTAGGAGAGAATGGGATGTGCGCAGAGGGTGGGTGCGCAGAGTAGCGGTAGGTGGGAGAGGTGGAGCGGAGGGGGAACCGTAGGCCGCGTGACGGGTGGGGGCTGCGGAGCGCTCACCGCCTCCCTCCCTACCCCGCCCGACCTCCACTACTCCACCCGCCTCATCAACTCCCCCTCCCTCTTCAACCTCCTCACACCTATCTCCTCCTAACACTGCGCTAAGCGCTCCTTTCCCAGCCACTTTCCCTTCCTTTCCACATCTGGTCAACAACATTGCACTTGCCATTTGCGCGCAAGCTGCTGCTGCTTCGAGTTTGCAGTAAGCAGGGAGGAGACTGAGCGTGAATGAAGTGAGGTAGTTTGCAGAGAGAGATATATTTGGGGGAGAGAGAATTGTGGGTGGTGAGGCAGAGAGAGAGAGGAAGAGTTGTGGGTGATCGGGATGAGCAAGCTGTTGTTCCCGGGCAAGGACAGCCGGGTGACGACGGTGGTGGCGACGCCGGGCTACGGCTCCGACCGCCAGGTGGAGGTCCAGTACACCGACACCAAGGTCATCGGCAACGGATCCTTCGGCGTCGTCTATGCCGCCAAACTCGTCGACACCAACGAACAGGTCGCCATCAAGAAAGTCCTACAGGACAAACGATTCAAGGTGCCCTCTTTTCTTTTCTTTACCTACCTCTCTCCCTCCCTCCCACCAACACTTTTGCACACTTGCAGAATCGAGAGTTGCAAATAATGCGGAAAATCCAGCACCAGAATATTGTGAAACTCAAGTATTTCTTCTACTCCAGCGGGGACAAGGTTGGCAGGAGTGAGGTGGAGTGAAAGCGGAAGGGTAAATGGGAGGTTTTGCAGAAAGACGATCTCTTCCTCAACCTCATCCTGGAGTATATCCCGGAGACGGTGTACAGAGTCGCCCGGCAATACTCCAAGAGCAAAAACATCATCCCCATGCTCTACATCAGAGTTCGCTTTCTCTCCCTTGCCTTCTTTTGCATAGCTGAATTTCGGCTGGTTCCAGTTGTACATGTACCAGTTATTTCGAGCACTGGGCTACATCCACTCCCTTGGCGTCTGCCACCGAGACATTAAGGTAAGGCCGCCTCCTCTTTCACTCTCCCTCCCCCCCTATCACAGCAGCAGCCCCGGACCCCGGCCTTCACTAACCAGCAACCTGTCCATGCCCGCATTCCTTCCTCACTCCCCCCCCCTCCACTCCTTCCGCCCACACTCCTCCCCCTCCCCTCCTACTCATCCATCTCTCCCGCCCCCCTCCCCCACACACCCTGGCCCAGTGTAGGTACTCACTTAGGGCTACTTGCGCACGCTCTCTCGCCTGCTGCCCCAGGAAAGCCTGCTGCTGCCCTTTCCTCTCGTCCTGTCCAATTAGCCGCCTCACTTTCCATTCCCTTCTTTACGGAAGAGAGGAGCGGAGCGGGGGAGGAAGGATGTATTGATTGGCAGCCGCAGAACCTGTTGCTGGACCCGGAGAGCGGGGTGCTGAAGCTCTGCGACTTCGGCTCCGCCAAGCACCTCGTTCGCGGCGAGCCCAACGTTTCCTACATCTGCTCACGCTACTACCGCGCCCCTGAGCTCATCTTCGGCGCCACCGACTACACCTGCTTCATTGGTTCCTTCCCCTTCCCCTTCCCCATCACCCCTTCTCCAATCCTCCTTTACAGATGTGTGGTCTGCGGGCTGTGTGCTGGCAGAGCTTCTGCTGGGCCAGCCCATCTTCCCCGGCGACAGCGGCGTGGACCAGCTGGTGGAGATCATCAAGGTCCTCGGCACCCCCACCAGAGACCAGATCCAGCAGATGAACCCCAACTACACCGAGTTCAAGTTCCCCCAGATCAAAGCCCATCCCTGGTCCAAGGTTCCCCCTCACCTTCCTCTCCGCATCCCCTCAACTGAGGAAGAAGATATGGTGTAGGTGTTCCGACCTCGGACTCCGGCGGACGCGGTGAACCTGTGCAGTCAGCTGCTGGAGTACACGCCCAACAAACGTCTCACGCCCCTCCAGGCCTGCGCTCACACCTTCTTCAATGAGCTTCGACTCCCCGCCACCGCCCTTCCCAACGGCAAATCCCTCCCGCCCCTCTTCAACTTCACTGAGGCCGGTTACCCTTTCCTCCTCTCCCCCACCTTTCTTCCTTCACCCCCATCAGACTGCAGAGCTGAGGATCGAGCCATCACTGAACGAGAAGCTCATTCCGGGCCACGTGCCGGTGGGGACTGGTGGGAGCGGAGACGCGGCGGGGAATCCCGTAGTGGCCAACGACACGGCCTCCAGCGACCTATCCGCCCCCTCCTCCGACGCGCCTCCTCCCAACAACGCCAATGCTCCGCCCGAGTAGCCCCCTGTCCTCCTCCCTACACCTCCACCTTCCCTCCGCCTCCCTCCGCGCACTCCTCTGCTCCATTCCGCCGCCACCACCCACTCAACGCCAGACCACGCCCAGCGCTACACTCTACCGCCCCCAACCTACTACTGGCCGTAGCTGGCTCTACGCTCAGCTTCTCTCCCCTCTCCCCTCCCCACCCTCCCACTCTAGAGTCCCCCCGTCGCCTTCAGCTACCATTCTTTCAACTCTTGTGATCCAGTCCAGTTTCTGCCAGCCCCAGCCCAGGCTTGAGCAGAGGAAGCGGGAGGCTTGTGGGACCAGGCGTGGGGTGGAGAGGGAGGAGTGAGTGTGGCGGTGGGAGTGTTTGCGAGGATGGGCGTCTTTGCCGCTGCTGCTGGTGCTGCTGTGCCGAGCCAGTGGACACCTCCTCCTCTCTACCTGACAGTCTGCAGCCTCTCACACCCTCTGCAGCCCCTCTCCCACCTAATAGTCCCCTCCTCCGCCTCCTTCCCGCGCCCAATCACCGCCCTCTCCGCATTCTAGTCACTTCTTCTCCTCCCCTCCTACCCCAACAGCGCAGTCGAACACTTCCTCGCTGTCTCCTCTTCTACCCTAACAGTGCAGTCGCTTCACCCCCCAGCCCCAAATGCCCTTCACTCTTCCACTCGCGCCAGGCACACACGTTCCTCCCTCGTGACACATTTGTTATCTGTTTCATAGCCATCTTTCTCTCTCCCGCTCTTTCTTCCTGAGCACCACCTTAGCTGATGCTGCTGTTCCGTGAGAGGGGGAAGGCGTCTCCCTCCCTCCCTCCTTTCGTTTAGCCGATCAGTGTCATGCCGGGATGGATTCTATTGGATCGTCTTTGTTAGCGCCGGCCCATTCTCTGCAGTGGGTAGCCGGCCTTTTTTGCCCTTCTTTACCTCTCCTCCTCACCTGTGTGATGCGCGCCAGAATGAAACAACTTGATTTTCCACAGAATTTTTCGCCCTCTTCAATCGTCGCGCTATCCTGTGTACACACATTTCTTCCTTCCACGCATCGCCGCCGCTTTGTACAACAACTTCAGTTGTGGGAGAGGAAGAAACTGTTCATGTCCCAGCACAGCACAAACCGACGCAAAGAAAGTGATGGAGCAATTTCTTAGTTGAACTGGTGAAGAGGAAAAAGATGAGAGGTGTGTGGGTAATCCCATTGGGGAGGGCTGGGGGAATTGGAGCGGTGAGGAGAGGTGAAAACTGGCCCTTGGGTGTGAGGAGGGAGAAAAGTCATAACCATGCCGCGTGGTCGTTTGCCTGCCCGGAGCACAAACAGCCGGAAGGCAGAATCAAGGTGCGTGAAAAGATGGAAGAGAGTCGTCACTGGGCCTGTCAGAGGTGAACGCCGCTCTTTCCCGCCTACCATCCCCTCCTCCTCCCCTCCTCTCATCACTCCTCACCACTGCTCCCCACTGCTCACCCCAGGACTCACCCCTGCTCACCCCAGGACTTCGCTATCCTGTTCCCTCAACCCTAGCCATTACAACAGCCCCCGATTGCTCCCTTTCAACCTGCCATGAGCTGATCGCCGAAAACCTCCATCAAGCAACTCTGCTTCTGACCCCATGCTGCGCTGCATTTGGCATATTGTTAGTTTTCGCCTCATATCTTTTAGTCGATTCTAATTTTAGTGCAACAAAAATTCGGCCAAATTAGAATATACAGATTCTAATATTCATTAAAACAAAACACACCCTCAAAATATTTCTTAAAAGTGCAGTGTCTTCGAAACGTTCTTCTCCCTATGTTGACAACCCAATTTAATATTTGACGCTATTTAGGTTTGAGCATAGAGGAATGAATTTATTACACAATATAAAAGAAATTAAGAATAGCAGATTAAACAAGGTTTTCTCGACTGTCGCCAAGAGATGCGCGGTCATTATGTTGCTCAGCATTTAGTAACTGCCACCTTTTATTTCAAAAAATGTTGATTGAACTGGAAATGTTAAGTTGCTTAGTTGCCATTTTCAATATTTAAATTTAAATATCCACAATTAATAAAATTTGCACATTAACCACACCTCTTTATGTTAGAAATGATTTTCCTACCTTACACCAATATAATCTTCCAAATATAACCTCATAATGTTGAAAATTCAATAATATTCCAATTTTCAACATTTAATTTAAATATTTATCCTACATCCTACATCCTTTTTGCACATCTACATCCTTGATACATATTCTCAGATAAATTCAGCCAATTTAGTTAAAAAACTGAGAAGTTACAATTTTTATCATTTTTACCTATTTAATTATCACTAATTTTGGCATAAATTGCTAAAATCAACAAGGTAATATAGGCTGTCGCCAATAGATGCGCGGCCTTGAAAATTAGCAGGTTGCCCCGTTTCATTAAGCCCTATTGTTAACTAATATTTCTATTTTTATTATTGACTAAATGATGTCGATCCATCCTTGTTTCATCCTTTATAAAAAATTGATTTCTGAGGTGTTCGTATATAATAATTATACTATTAATAAAATAAAATGCACTTTTTCGAAAAATTTTCGAATTTTGAGGCCCCAATTTTCGAGGTTTTTTGACCATAAATCTGGAACAAATTAAAATTGCGCCAAGCGCACAAAAACGTCCCGAGCCACCACCTAGACGGACCTCCATGCAAAATTTCAGCCAATTTCATTGAAAAACCGAGGAGTACGGGCTCCGGAACCACAAATACCCCTCTTTTCGACCCAGGTGTACGTTTTCGGGGTTATTGCTAGATCTTAAAATTGATAAGGCTCCTGCTCCTCACAGAAGAATTCAATCGTTCTGATTCTTTTTGCATTGGAAAGAGCATCATCGAATTGTCCAAAACTCGCGAGAAATCGCCCAAAACTTGCAGCAATCATTAGAAAATCACTCAAAACCATTTGTCCGAACTCCTTCTTCTTCTTCTCCTTCTTCTTCTTCTCCTTCTCCGCATCTATTCAATGGACGATAGTAGGTATTCAATCGGCCTGTACTTAAGGCATCAATTGGCAAGGTTCAATGGTAATTCTGAGCAATTAATATGGTCTAAGTCTACAAAGGAAGTTGTGCGGCTGTGTGGTCAAGTGGCTTGTCTATTTGACTCGATTCAGAGATGACCAGGTTCAAACCTTCTTTGATCCTTTTATTTTATTCTTTTATTTTTTTATCTTAAAAGTGGGAGAAATATGTGGTACCATCGGCAGACCAAAAATAATACTCCTTGTTCCCAAAAATCGATTCCTCTGAGTTTAAGACAAGAAAAATTCTCAAAAATATGTTAATTTTCCAATGAATTTGCATAATATTTTTCGAAGTTCCTTTTCGTTATATTTTTCAAATAAGTTTTTTTATTCACTTTTTGATTTATCTAATAAAATCTTAACTAAATATATAGCCAACAATATCCAATTTTACTTTTACATTTTATACTATATTAAAAGTGGGAGAAATATCTGGTACCATCGGCAGGCCAAATGTGGGCCTCTTTTCTCCAAAATTTGGAATTGCCTCGAGTAAAAAGTCAAGGAAATACAATTTCTACTAGTGGAATCTGCTGCGTCATCTGCATTTTGTTTTTGGGCGCGCATGGAAAGAGACACTGAACTGCGCGCCAAAAACAAAATGCAACTGACCAAGCAGCAGATTCCACTAGTAGAAATTGTATTTCCTTGACTTTTTACTCGAGGCAATTCCAAATTTTGGAGAAAAGAGGCCCACATTTGGCCTGCCGATGGTACCAGATATATATATATATGCGGACAGACGGACGAAAAATGGGGTAACTGTTAAAGCGGGCCTTGGCCGCCCGCCGCTACGGGCAGGGCGTCAGAGCTCCTACGGCCTCCGGGCATGGTCGCTACGGCCCCTACGCTTCGCCTAGCATGCTTCGCATGCTAGGCTACGCTCCGGGGCCTTCGCGCCCATGCCCTACGGCCTCCGGAGCTCTGACTGCCCTGCCCTTCGCGCAGGCGGCCTGCGGCCGCGCAAAAATTTATGTCAAGCACCAAAAATCATCCCGAGCCACCACCCAGGCGGATGTTTTTAGTTTTTTTAGCAAACTTTTAGTCCATTTTGTTGAGAAACCGCTAAGTACAGGCCCCGGACACAAAAATAGGGTAACTGCATAAAGGCACAGTACGAAAATGCAGTGTTTCGAAATTCCGTTTTCTAGTGCTGGTTGTATAACTAAGGGGCAAGGATATGCCCTCCGGAGCTCTGACTGCCCTGCCCTCCGCGGCAGGCGACTTTCGGCAGCGCATAAATTTCTCAAAACGTTTTTAAAATTAAATTTTGTTCTTGACCTCTTCCAGGTCATTTTTCTACTTTTTTGTCCGGTTTTTGCACAAAAATGGAAAGGTTTCAAAAATTGATCATGTCTGCAGTCTCAAGAACTCCTTAAGACAGCCTTTTTGAGAGGTTTGAGAATTTTTGGAGGGCTGAGCACAAAAATTTTTGACCCCCCATTTTTATGATTGGATCTGAAAAAGGGGTCAATTTTGTACTATATCCTAAAACGGGAGCGTTCAAAGTGCCTCCGTTGGCTCACAATCGCTTATTGTTTGAAGGTAGGTCAGTGCTGTAGTTAAAATTTGAGAATTTCAGACCTACGTCACAAAAATAGATCCAGCAAGCTCAATACTCAATGAAATCTAAAAATTCCAACTGTATGGGAACCCTATTGATCTAAAGTAGGTTGCCATGCCTTTAAACAGCAAAATAATTCATGTTTTTTGCATGCTGCATCTGCTCAAATATTAAAATTGCTAAATTTCAAATTTTCTTTTTTTTCAAAAATGCATGTTTTCGGTATTTTAACGACCTTGGCCAGTCTCAGAACTTGCATTTTTTAATTTATCATGAAATTTTAGTCTAGAAAATGTCTCTTCTACTCCGATAAACTGTTGGCCCATTATGACTTTGCTTCAATTTATGTACCCACCTCCAGATATGCCCTATGTTATAACATAGGGCACTTTAGCTAAGTCAAAATTTTTGCACTAAAAAACTTCCTGCTCCTCAGGAAAACAGTATTGCTCAATTTCCTCTTATGAACTAACTACGACAAGCCTTACGCAGGTATTTAGCAAGAAAAATTGGCTGATGTCTGGAGCCACCCCCCCATAGGTTTCACCCCCCCCCCCCAAGGTTTCACCCCCCCCCCCCCCATGACTTTCACCCCCCCCATAGGTTTCACCCCCCCCCCCCCAAGGGTATATATTGAAAAAAAATTTATTAGCTTAAAATGCTTCTCTTTACATATCTCGAAATTTAAACTCAAGGAATTTTCATGTAGATGACTAAATACCTACTTTTTTTACAAACATAGTTAGTCTATACCGGATGGCGGGCGCATGCCTACCAGGAGTAGGGGCTTGTCCCCTACCAGGAGTACCTTTCAAGATTCCAACTCAAAAGCTTAGACGCATGCTCGTCCTCGATGAGGTCATGACTGTGGCAGTACCTACTAGTTAGTCTATACCGAGTTCATTGATGTTTTAAAGTGATCAACTTGGTAAGGACTAACTAGTACCGTGGGGGGGTGATTTATTCGCGAATGATTTTAAACAGCTATAACTCAAGATCTATCCAATATTTTTTCATAACAAGGTGTTCTCGGCTGTTGCCAAGATGCGCGGCCTCACCTCAAGACACCACCTAGATGAAAATTCATGGCAAAATTCAACCGATCTCAATGAAAAACCATGAATTATACATGTTAAAATTTATGAAACATCAAGATTTTTGGTTTTTGACCATAAATAGAGCAATACTAAAAATTTCAAATATTTCTCTCACCAGCTTCAAGACATTACTATTTCGGACGTACATTCCACAAATCAGCTAATTTCATTGAAAAACCATAGACTTATGCATGTTCAAATTTTCGAAACATCAAGATTTTGGGTTTTGACAATAAATCGATAAATAACAAATATTTCAAAAATTCCTTTTGCCAGCTTCAAGATATTACTTTGCCGGAAGTACCTGCAAAAATTCAGCAAATTTCATTGAAAAACCAGTGATTTATGATTTTTGCGCGGCCGCAGGCCGCCTGCCGCGGAGGGCAGGGCAGTCAGAGCTCCGTAGGCCGGAGGGCATGGGTGCGGAGGCCCGGAGCGTAGCCTAGCATACGAAGTATGCTAGGCGAAGCGTAGGGGCCGTAGCACCCGTGCCCGGAGGCCGGAGGAGCTCTGGCGCCTTGCCCGAAGCAGCGGGCGGCCAAGGCCAGCTTAAGCAGTTACCCCATTTTTGCGTCCGTCTGTCCGCATATATATATATCTGGTACCATCGGCAAGCAAAATGTGAGTCTCTTTTCTCCAAAATTTGCAATTGCCTCGAGTAAAAAGTCAAGGAAATACAATTTCTAGTAGTGCAATCTGCTGCTTGGCCAGTTGCATTTTGTTTTTGGCGCGCAGTTCAGTGTCTCTTTCCATGCGCGCCCAAAAACAAAATGCAGATGACGCAGCAGATTGCACTACTAGAAATTGTATTTCCTTGACTTTTTACTCGAGGCAATTGCAAATTTTGGAGAAAAGAGACTCACATTTGGCTTGCCGATGGTACCAGATATTTCTTCTACTTTTAATATAGTGTAAAATGTATAAATACAATGTTTTTACTGTTGTTTTTTTACTTCAATGTGATTTATTTCAATAAAAAAGAATAAAAAAGGGTGTTTTAAAAAATAGCAAGAAACGTATTCAAAATGAAAAATACATTGCAATATTATATTATCACAAATTTTTGGTAATTTTTTGGCATCTACTTAGGGCAAACGATTTTTGGGATGAAAGAGCTTTACTTTTGACCTGCCGATGGCACCAGTTATTTTCTCATCTTTAAATGAAAAAAAATAAAATGCATGCCTGCGAAGGAATCAAACCTGCCAAATTCTTTCCCAAAGTTCTATCGCCTTCACCACTACACCACTGTGCGACAGAATCCTAATCTAAACTGAAGACCTATAAATAAAGGCCCAGGGAGCCGGGGAGGCGAGGAAGGGGGGGTTGATGGGGGAAGAAATGAATACCTACTATCGTCCATTGAATAGATGCGGAGGAGGAGAAGAAGAAGAAGAAGAAGAAGAAGGAGGAGTTCGGACAAATGGTTTTTTGTGTTTTTCACCTTAAAATCAAACGTTTTGTGCAAAACTCAAAAGATAAACTATAGTCAATTCGATGTTGCTCTTTCCAATGGTGAAAAAATTAGAGCGATTGGAGCTTTCTGTGACGAGCAGCCGCCTTATCAAATTTAAGATCTAGCAATAACCCTCAAAACATACACCTGGGTCGAAAAGAGGGGCTGGGCACTGACACTTCGCTAACGCTCGCTCCCCCCACACAAAACAACAACCCAACAAACCAACAAACAAAAAACCAAAAAACAAAAAAACACCCCCACCGCGCCAGCCCAATATATGTCTTTCCGGGGCTCGTACTCCGTGGTTTTTCAACAAAATTGGCTGATTTTTTGCATGAAAGTCCACTTGGGTGGTATCTCCAGGCCATTTTTTGGGCTTGACGTAATTTTTTGATTTTCGGCCAAAACTCAATTTTTTGATGTTTCAAAATACGAAAATTCATAAATCACTGGTTTTTCAATGAAAATGGCTGAATTTTGGCAGGTACGTTTGTATAAGCAATATATTGAAGCTGGCAAGAGGAAATTTCGAAATATTTATTATTTATTGATTTATAGTCAAAAACCCAAAATTTTAATGTTTAAAAAATTTTAACATGAATAAGTCCATGGTTTTCTATGAAAATAGCTGATTTTTGGTAGGTACGTGCGTGAAAGTAATATCTTGAAGCAGGCAAAAGGAATTTTTGAAATAATTAGCATTTCTCGATGTATAGTCAAACAACCTAAAATCTTGATGTTTCAAAAATCGGAACATGCATAATTCGTGGTTTTTCACTGAAATCTGTTGAATTTTGGCATGCATTTTCATCTAGGTGGTGTCTTGATGTGAGGCCGCGCATCTTGGCAACCGCCGAGAATACCTTGTTCGTATTTTGAAACATCAAAAAATTGAGTTTTGGGCGAAATTCAAAAAATTACGCCAAGCGCCAAAAATGGTCCCGAGGCACCGCCTAGACGGACCTTCATGCAAAAAATCAGCCAATTTCGTTGAAAAACCGAGGAGTACGGGCCTCGGACACACACATATATATATATACTAGTAATATAGGTCAGTGGCCGCGCTACGCGCAGCCACATTTAGTTGAAAGTTATGCCAACACACCCCGAATCTTACTAAAAAACCAGAAAATATAAAGAAAATCTTGCTAAAAAAAACCAGAAAAAATATTTCAAAAATGACTGCCCAAAGACTGCCTTGGGTCACTACTCAAGACCAAACAACTCAAGTAAACTTGAGGTTATTATTCTCTAGGACAAATTGCACCACATTGTCCGAGATAATGCTTGCTCAATCTTGCCTTGAAGGAATGCTTAATTTATCCCAAAAACATCAGACTCACGGGTAGGCCAGAAAACGAAAAATTGGCTTCAGTCAATCCATTTTTTTCCAAAAATTTTATTTCCCCGGTTGAACACACATCGTGGCAGATACCCTTTCCCGCGCACCTGTGCCGGCAGAGGAGGATCAAACCCCAATCTTCTACCAAGCATCTTGTTCCGGCAGACAAAGTCCCTGACCCCAACGACGCCACAACCACCCAAGCAGCCAGACCCCTTCGCCAACACCACGCCACAACTTGCACCCAACCCTCACCCCAGACCCCTTAGCTCAACACCTACGCCGCCTCAAATTCACCCTCCAGCGGCCCGCATAAATGCCCTGATGCAGCCACTCCCCCGTATTGCCCAGGCCTGATACCACCCCAACCGACACCTCTTATCCTAGAGGAGGTAACTATTCCACAAACATTCAGCGATTGCAGATGGCGTACCCTTGGATTGGACCCCTCTGGACATTCCTCGAAAATGGCCAGCAACCCAAAGACGAATCCATTCAGGCTTTCATTCGGAAATACAAACACTCCGTCATTATTTGGGCCGACGCCCTCCGCTTCATTCAACCAGATAACTCCAACGATCGCCTTCTCATCTTCCTTCCAACGAGGATGATCCTAGACGTTTGGATCTCTATCATGCCTTCCTACCTCGCGCACTCACCAAAGGTATTAGGCCCACTACTTCTCCAACAAACCTTTTATTGGCGTAACATGCGGCGGCACATCTGTCATTTCATCAACGATAGCCGCCGACCGCCAGCAATATGAACTGAACGAAGTACACCACATACAACAAACGTATTGCTTCCGGTAATGTTGTTACAGTGTTGGGCCTTATTCCTCCTCATAGTTGGGATGCTGGATCTGCAAACTGATCCCCACAATCTCAATGCTCAACAAAAAAGGGTCTGCCAAAGCCAGCCTCATTCAGGCTCCTGTCCAGGGCGCGGACCTTGGAGCGTATGACATCCAGGTTCAAATAGCCGCCCTCCAATCGCCGCCGCACCCCAGCCAGCCGGCCGAGCAGGCCGAGCGCCGCGGCAGCACCCGATTGTTGGCGAACATGATCGCCATGTCCCCTGCAGCGGGCCACTTTGGATCGGCTAGAGAAGGCTCCCTTAACCGGTCTCCATCCTCAGCTGGAGCAGGTTGCGCGGTTGGTAGAGGTAGCGGTTGAAGGTGGAGAGAGCATCGTAGATGGGGGCAGGGCCTCGGCGGGTGCTTCGTAGTACCAGCCTCGGTCTGAAGTTGTTGAAGAAGATGGCCGTGGGACTCCGGACGAATTCAGCCTGTTCAACTGGCAAGTTTTGAAGGGTGCTAGCTGAAAGAGACTTTACTGGATGACAGGCTTAGTGGCGGCGATTTGGAAGGGATAGCGGTGGATGCCGGTGTCGATGTACTCATAGAGTACCGCGTCAGCATCTCGTACACCTGAGCTAGTTTCTTTGCAGTTTCTTTGCTTAAGCAGCTTTTCTTCTTGGGACTGTCACTCGATGACAGTAGAGTGTGTCAATCGACCACTCGCTCTCCAGCTAGACAGCTGGAGGCAGTCTACCCCAGAAGCAGTCCACTTCTGCCCGATCACATCTCCTTCACCTTGCCAAGAAGAGACTGCGCAACAGGAATTGCCGCAGTTTAGTCACAAAAGAAATTTTATTGATTCCTTAATTTTTAATTTTTATCTGAAATACAGAGAAGCAAAAATCATGAAAATTGAAAGGGAAAATTCATTCATAATTAAAGGAAAGCATAAGCCAGCTGCTAAGCCAGAGCCAAATGGGGCAACCTGAAGACACTCCTCCTTCAGCTGTCCAGCTACCTGGAATCCATCCCAGAACTGGCTTTCCCCGCCCCCCCCCGCCTGCGGGATGACGTGCTAAGCCAGAGCCAAATGGGGCAACCTGAAGACCACTCCTCCTTCAGCTGTCCAGCTCACCTGGAATCCAACTCCGCAGAACTGGCTTCTCCTCCCTCTCCCCGCCTGCTGGATGACGTGCTAAGCCAGAGCCAAAATGGGGCAACCTGAAGACACTCCTCCTTCAGCTGTCCGAGCTACCTGGAATCCATCGCAGAACTGGCTTTCCCCGCCCTACCCCCGCCTGCTGGATGACGTGCTAAGGCCAGAGCCAAATGGGGCAAACTGAAGACACTCCTCCTCAGCTGTCCAAGCTACCTGGAATCCATCGCAGAACTGGCTCTCCCGCCTCCCCCGCCTGCTGGATGACGTGCTAAGCCAGAGCCAAATGGGGCAACCTGAAGACACTCCTCCTTCAGCTGTCCAGCTACCTGGAATCCATCGCAGAACTGGCTTTCCCACCCTCCCCGCCTGCTGGATGACGTGCTAAGCCAGAGCCAAATGGGGCAACCTGAAGACACTCCTCCTTCAGCTGTCCAGCTACCTGGAATCCATCGCAGAACTGGCTTTCCCCGCCCTCCCCCGCCTGCTGGATGACGTGCTAAGCCAGAGCCAAATGGGGCCACCCGAACACACTCCTCCCTCCGCTGTCCAGCTACCTGGAATCCATCGCAGACCTGTCTGTCCACGCACTCCCCCGCCTGCTGGATGACGTGCTAAGCCAGAGCCAAATGGGGCAACCTGAAGACACTCCTCCTTCAGCTGTCCAGCTACCTGGAATCCATCGCAGAACTGGCTTTCCCCGCCCTCCCCCGCCTGCTGGATGACGTGCTAAGCCAGAGCCAAATGGGGCAACCTGAAGACACTCCTCCTTCAGCTGTCCAGCTACCTGGAATCCATCGCAGAACTGGCTTTCCCCGCCCCTCCCCCGCCTGCTGGATGACGTGCTAAGCCAGAGCCAAATGGGGCAACCTGAAGACACTCCTCCTTCAGCTGTCCAGCTACCTGGAATCCATCGCAGAACTGGCTTTCCCCGCCCTCCCCCGCCTGCTGGATGACGT
>JASANA010000863.1:0-16039 GCA_030248095.1 Ptycholaimellus sp. GST1_10
CATGGCCTTAATTAGGATAAGGCGAAGTTAATTCAGTCCATGCTACCTTTCTAGATGGTGGACTCTTTGACGCAGAGCGCGAGGCGGCTGTGGTCGTAGCCGGAGTATTGTTGTCGGCGTGGAGGATGGCGGAGCTCTTGGAGCCGGCCTTGCGCTGTTTCCCCTTGGACTGGCGCTGAAGCTTGTCTTGCTGGGACTGGCGGGCCTTGTTGGGGGTGATGCGGAGACGGCGAGGTTTGCATTGCTCGCATAGGTAGGTGCTGGGGGCCCGTCCGCTGATGCCCATGCAGCGGCAGTGCTGCCAGACGTCGCAGCCGTCGCAGCATATCATGAAGTCGTCGTTGTGTTCCAGGCCGCAGATGCACCGCGTCACGTAGTCGTCCCCGCACTGTTCGTCCTCTGAGCCCGTCTCCTTCTCCGAGGTTCCTCCCGCACCCGTCGAAGACCCTAAATCCATATCAAGCCTAGCCTAATATTGCTGTTTGAGGGCGGTGTGTGGGGTGACCGGTGGTATTCGGGTCCTCCTCCTTGGCGGCTGGAGCAAGGACTCCCTTCTTCTTGTGTTGCACCGAAGCTGAGGCGCTGGAAGATTTGGCTGCGACACGTGGGGATGCTCTGACGGCCTTCATCTTCTTCAACATGGCCTTCAGTAGGGTAAGGCTGATTCAGTTCATTCTAACGGACCATGCGAGACGCTGATTTTTGATGACCGCTAGAAGCTGGGGACTTGACAGTGAATCTAACGACCTTGGTGACTGCCTTCGGATCCTTGAATATGGCCTTAGATAGGGTAAGCCTGCCTTCATCCATTATAAGTGACCTTCGGAGACGCACGTGGGTGGGCCTTTTGCTGGATACTGGATGCACTGATTCTGGGAGTGGCTTTGATGCGTTTGCCAGCCGCCTTTTTCGTCTGCAACTTGACAATAATAAACTGCTAAGGCTTTCTTTTTTATTCTACGGACTTTGGGAGACGTTGTACGAGGGACCTTGCTCGTCGATTGGATGACATCGTCATCACTCGCGTGTCCACTTTCATCGCTGCGACCTTCCCCCTCACTCGCTGTGTCAACTTTCCGTTTCTTAAACATGGTCATAAGTAGGCTAAGTCTAATTTTATTCATTCAATGTTACTTTGCGATATGGTGATCGCTTGGGTGACGAAGACACGACGTCAATTATCCATTCTTTCCATTTGCTATCTAATGTAGCTGAACGAATCATTTGCAGCACCATCATGACAAGTAATATTAATCTCATGTTTGATTTTTTTGATTTCTGATACTTCTTAGTTGATAATAACTCTTTCATCATTTTAAAAATCGGTTGCATATGCTGGATGATCACCGTACCAGTTTATGCTTCTTTAAAACAATTATGAAAGCTAGGAAACTAATTTAAAAATCATGTTGTATGAACCTTCTTTGAAGCCTTTTTTAGAAGCCTGCCAAGCAGCATGATTGTACCTTTTATCACAAACAAGCAATGCACAAGCTCTTGTTTGGGTATGCATTGCTCTAAAATCAAAACCGTAACATCAAAAATGTTTGACTTCTGGACATTGTTTAATCCAAAATAAGGATATGTACAGAATGGGTATGAAGCGTAGATGGCGATGATGTGAGAGGAGAAGCGGCGATAAGGGCCTGCTGCCCTTCTTCTATCCGCCCTGGCCCTGCCAAACATCACTTCCTTTCTTTTTCCATCATCCATCAAAAATAGAAGAGAGGGGCGACCTGAGTCTGTGAGTCAGCGCCTTGGGAGGTGGCCTCCTTCTTGGGACTCTAGAAATGCAACACAATATAATAGACACCTAGGGGCAATACTATTATATTTTCGTGAACAAATATTGAATAGATCTTTATTTATAACTATTTTAAATCATTTGCGCATAAATCACCACCCCACAATATCTGCCTTCATAGGTATGTCCTTCTTGGGACTCTAGAAATGTAACACAATATAGTAGACACCTAGGAGCAATTCTGTTAAATTTGCGCAAATAAATATTGAATAGATCTTTATTTATAACTATTTGAAATCATCCGCGCATAAATCACCACCCCACGATATCTGCCTTCAGAAGTAACCAGTCAAATCGGGTCCTTTCTGGCAATTGCAACAACTGATAGACATGTATTTTCCAATTATCATACCTATTATTTTTTATTATTATTATTTTTATTATTATTATTTTACTAAGATTGTTACAATAGAAATGGCACTATATGCTAGTGAACATAAACAAATGGTTGAACAAAATTCATATGATAAACTAGAAGTAAAGCTTAGACAGGTTTTCTTAAAGTCAAATCCATTATTATTAGAAGCTTGAATAGTACCTTTCATAGTACATGTACATCGTTCCTTGTACATTCTGATCTAGAACCTAGTGTTAGTTGGTGCTGCAGTTTTAAGAAATTGCATAAAAGATCCATGTGTTCCATATGATCTTCCTTGGTATTGTCTTAATACATGTGTAGTGCCGCAGCTTGGGGATCGACTGCAATTTTAGCCATTGCTTATTTTGTAGTGTCTGAAGGAGTTTTGCAGGCAGTCCAGCTCATTGCATCCATTTCAAGCCGTCTTTTTCTCATTATTATCTTAGCTTTATGAAAATGTGCATCCTTTCTGTCTAGCCAGCATTGAATAGGAAGTGCATAAGTTATGTCTACATTTCTACCATACGATTGTAATACTACAGACAAGTTTTGACTTAGTCTTGACAGGCACATGCGGCTATTGGCGTAGTCTTGGAAAACTAGAAGGGATACAGCAAGCAAAAATCATCACCAAATGCAATAGCCATCAATAACTAACAATGACTTAATACTACAATTTTATTTATAATAGGACATCTTAATTTATTTTATGTGTATTACTTAGTGTATTATGTACCACACGTCTCTTCAAGGAGACACAAAAAAAAAAAAAAAAAAAAAAAAAAAAAAAAAAAAAAAAAAAAAAAAAAAAAAATAGAAAAAATTTATATAGTTATATAATAATAAAAAAAAAAAAAAAAAAATAAAAAAAAATAATAAAAAAAAATAAATAAAAAAAAAATAAATAAATAAATAAATACTGCTAGAGTTGAAGCTGCTTCGCTAATCTTATACCGGTTTTCCTTTTCCAAAATTTTCGGACCCAATTATTGCAGCATGTTCCAGGCTATCTTCTCCTCCAGCTCCTGTATTCTCCATAACTAAAATCTCTTCTTTCCATTTGTCATCATATGTAGATGCTGCTCGTATTTTCAATCTTTCTCCTAGCTTTTGCTTGTAACATGACCATTGCAATCCCAATTTAACATATAATGTGTTTGGTTTCTGAACAACTTGTTTTGAAACAATGTTTAAAGTACCTGACATTGTCTACCTTACATTGACCTCGGTCCATTTGTTTGATTTAGAGGGAACATCTGGTGGAATATCTGGTACTGATTTGCCTCCTGAATGCAAATATGATGTTTATCTAATAGTTGTACATGGTGTACATACTTAGCCATCGCTTCTACGATGAAATAAACAGGTACCACTTGGAATTGCTCGTCCTCGTCCTAATGGTCGCTATTTTTTTGGCTACTGGACATAAGGCGTCCTGATCACATATTTTCATATTATACTGGCCCTGAAAAATCTTCTTGACCCCGGGCCAGCTAGTGAGTCGAGTTAAGGGTTCCATCAGCCGAAGTTGTCCGTTCTTGAGCAAATCGAATGTGAATTCGGAAATACCTCGGACTTACCCTTTTGAGTGCAATGGATATGCACTGTGTGATCACCATTGCGCTTTGCGCCATTATACTTGTCTGTTGTAGTTTTTACTGACAATAAACGTGTGTAAAGGTCTTAAAACTAATTTGGCTATGTTGGTTGAGTTTTACCTATTCATTTCGAAAAAAAATTGAAAAAATATGATGCCTAGATTCAGCAGAAAGCTACGGGAGAAGAAGCGGAAAATGTAATCTAGGAGGATGAATTATTGGACGATGAAACGAGGAGGACATAGCTGAAGCGCATGTCATGTAATCCCTACTCTCACAAGCCCAGCAAGACCGATTTCAACAATTCCCCACACTAAATATGAGGTGACCATTGCCAATCACAACAGTCTGCGGGGTGAGAAGAACGAGTTGCAATCTTTTGAGTCAGAAGCTGACTGTGAGAACTGCAGCCACCTCCTTCTGCAACTTCAGGGGAAACTGCGCCGGGGCTATGGTGGATCAGACAGCGCCACTGCTCAGCCGCCAACTTATCAGCTGCCAAGTATCCATCACAATCAATCACATAATTTTTAATTTGTTCATTTAGCTGCATTTAATATATGCATTTATTAAATTGTAAAAATATAGTTGCAGTAATATCTACAGTTATAAATTGAATTCAACATTCAACAATCAATGCAAATTCATTGGCAAATAAAAATTAAGTGAATTACAATTTATAGAGAAAATAGGTAACATCAATAAAGGAATAATTCTAACTATTTTCTACTGACGTTTCAAAGCAGAAGGAACTCGACGTGCAGGAGGAACAAAGAATGTAAATGAACATGTGAGGTCCTTGTCCACTTTCATGATTGCAGCTGAATTCTTAACCACTGGGCAATACATAGGGGCAGAAAAAATTGTCACCATTCGCCGCTGAGCAAAGAATCGATGGCCATCTTGACAACACTGATGTGCTCTGACAATTAGATCTATGCCAAGCTGGACACAGAAACGATGAACTACATCAGCTCCAAAACAAATGATGTTTTCCTTGGACTAGGTTGCCAGCCTTTTATGCCTATTTCTGGATCACTCCACAAAATGTCATTTACTAAACCATCTTTAGGATTGGAAATAGGTTTTTGCAGAGACTCTAGTTGTTCCAAGCTCTGAAGATATGGACTTAGCCCACCATGCATACAAAGTATTTTCTTGGCAATTAAAGCAGCTACAGGCATCTGATCGAATACTGCATTGAATTGATGATAAAGTCTTTCGCCTATTGATCTAGGAAAAGCAGAAATACAATTGAGAAGAAAGCCATATGTGCTGTTGATCCTAGTGACCTCATGATTTCCACGAAGCAAAAAGACTTGATCAGGGTATAATGTTTTGTAGACCAACAAAAGTACTATTGCTTCCAGGCTTTGTTCACCTCTGTCTACATAATCACCAAGGAAAATGTAACGTTGTTTAGGAGGAATACCAGCTGTGCTAAAAATAATGAGCAAGTCCCGATAAAAACCATGAATATCACCAACAACCATCACGGGGGGTGGCACATGAATGAGTGATTTTTGGACAGAAAGTGAATCAACAGCAAGGTCCAAAAGACATTCCACTTCTTTCTCAGTGTATACTGCAATGGGGTTTCTTCCAGCTGGTACCCGTGCCCATGCTCGACCTGCCAATTTAAGGAGAAATTCGTTTCGTGATGCTGCATCATGCTTAGAAAAGCCAAGAACAGTTTCATTTCCTTTGATTTTAGAATTATCCTCCATGTTTTGTTTTTTTTGGATTTCTGACTTTAGTTTTTTTAAATTTAATATTAATATGATTATTAACAATAACACAGTATATTGAGCATATTCTTAATATTTCTTCATCATCTTTGATGTTCAATAAAAACTTTGGTCAAAATCCGCTGAGAATGTGGCCATGCCCAGCATTTCCAGAAATATGTATACTCAGGTATTTAGACCAATTCTGGATTCATAAAATAGAAAAGACGTCCCAATTGTGCCAAGTGGAAGTGCTCGCAAGTGGAATTTGTTCTTAAATATATCATTATTTGGAGCTTTTCTGAAAGGATTACAGAGTGCCTCACAAGATATATACATTAAACAACGCTGACTTGCAAGAGTAGGTAAATAGAGTGCATGTAGAATCTCAGGCGGGTAAAAAAACATGGCCTATTCTTTCTATTGTGCTGTACCGGGTGCGGCGTCCAAAAGTTGACAAACTTGAAGACAATGGTTCTCCATCCCACTGCAGTTCTGTGAGCTCCCGCTTCACACAAAGGTTTGTCTAGGTGTCTATTATAAGCCTGTAAAGCGGTTTGGTGTTTCGTACAGTCTGGATGGAGAAACGGCAATATTAGTAGAAGAGGTCAGAAAAATGGCTGTCAGCAGAATTCAGGGGGGTAGTACATTCTCATACACCCTACTTCGGAAAATTAATTTCTCCACCATACTTGCAGCTAGAGTGTTGATTTTTTCACACATAGTAGGCCTAACCTTCATTAGTAAGTGTAGAAATTTGCAGCTCATTTGATGAAACAGGTGTGGAGAAATTGCCATTTTAGTAAAACCACTCTAAAACAACTTGGGTTGAGGCTCAAAAAAATTCCATTCAACTTTGCAGCTTTATTTCTCTGGCCCATAAAAAGCTTTGAAGCCAGAAATTTTACACAATTTAGTCCTAAAGGTCCTTAGCTTAGGTATAAATTTTTAGAACTCTAGGTCTTTCCTGTGGCAAGAAATAGCTATTGAAATAATGGGGTTTTCCACATATTCCATTGATTCCCGATATCACTGGACCGACCAGTCTGCAAGCCAACTTGTTTTGAGATTAATTTTACTAAAATCGAATTTCTCCAAACCTGTTTAATCAATTGAGCTGCAAATTACCAAAGGTTTTTACCAAGGTTAGACCTAATTTATGTAAAAAAATCAACTCTCTAGCTGCAAGTGGGGTGGATAAATTAATGATGTGTACTAGAATGTATTCTGCTGACAGCCATTTTTCTGACCTCTTCTACTAATATTGCCGTTTCTCCATCCAGACTGCATGAAACATCAAACCGCTTTACATGCTTATAATAGACACCTAGACAAACCTTTGTGTGAAGCGGGAGCTCACAGAACTGCAGTGGGATGGAGAACCATTGTCTTCAAGTTTGTCAACTTTTGGACGCCGCACCCGGTAACTTGCCTAAGCCACCTCCATAGCCCACTTTGTTCCGAAAAACATGGAATGATTGAAGCAAACTAAAACACATCTATGCAACTCATTTTGCGATAGATTGCAAGCGTAATTATAAATGGCAGAAACTATATTCAGTGCCCATTAAATGTTTTATCATAGAGATACAAAACAAGTATAAGGCGCATATCGCAATAGGTGACCGCGGAGCTGAACACGCCACAAAACTTGTATTTTACACTGCACAAAACATAACCTTTCAGGAAAAAAGTATCTCCAAATCCATTGAGAATTCACCATTTCTCAGCATACCCTTCTACTCAAAAGGTAATGTTTCAAATGCTCCGGGACCGGTTACACCCATCCAGATCTTCCTAAAGCATTATAACTTTTCAGGAAAAAGTTTATCCAAATCCGTTGAGAATTTGCCCTCTCTCAGCAAAGCTTATTTTTCTATATTTCTACCCAGAAAAGCAATGTTTCATCAGAAGCGGGACCGGTTCCACCCCTCCAGATCTTCCTAAAATTTTATTATCTTTCAGAGAAAAAAAAGTTTGCCCAAATTCGTTGAGAATTCGCCCTTTCTCAGCATAGCCCATTTTTCTAAATTTCTACCCAGAAAAGTAATATTTCAGCAGCTGCGGGATCAGTTCCACCCCTCCAGATCTTCCTAAAATTTTATTACCTTTCAGGGAAAAAAGTTTGTCTAAATCCGTTGATAATTCGCCATTTCTCAGCATACCCCATTTTTCAACCTTTCTACCCAAAAAAATGTTTTAAGTGGTCAGGGACCGCTTCCTACATGCGATACCTTCAAAAACATTATTACCTTTCAGGAAAAAAGTTTGTCCAAATCCGTTGAGAATTCGCCCATTCCCAGCACATCCAGTAACACACATATATATACATACCTATATGAGGACAAACGTTTAGTAACCTCTATGTCTATGTCGAAGTAGGTATTCTTCAATTTAAGAAAAATTTATGATTAATTTGGTATTATTGCACAAAAAATAGGCCAACTAAAAAAATAATACAACAAAAAGAAAAAAGAATAGAAACATTAGAAATATTAAAGTTATATATATAATTACATAAGAATAAAGCAAATCTAAACCCCACCTATTGAGATTCGTAGATGTGAGGCGGTGTTAAGATGCCTGGTAGCGGGGTGTTTTACAAGTATAACGGTGACCTCTTCTAGGCTGTTAAACTTCTGCTCTTTTTTACATTGCTTTAATTTTCATTTCAAATTTCAAAGTATGTCTTAATTACATGACAACTACATCACAGTCATTGAATGCCATGTTGGAATGAAAAATAAAAGGTTGGTGCACATCTTCTTCTAGTTGCTGGAGGGGGGCTAGGAGACGTAGTAGGGGAGGGCGGGGGCATTGACGGCCTGGTTGGGTGGGGAAGGCCATCATATTGTCCGGCGGTGGGGGTGCAGGGGCGGCATGGGCGGGGAGCGGGTGGCCCTGCTGGGGCCCCGCCTGGTAGGTCATTCGGGGGTTCTCAATCTCTTCTTTTCCTCACTGCAGTAAAGGGAGCAACGCGATCGTAGGCCAATGTGAATCCGCCCATGGCGATTGTGGCCCACGCAATGCATTCAGAGGCATTCCAATTGCGTGACTCGTTCAGCATCCCATCGAACCAGGGCATATTCTGCTCACACTCCGCCAGCTTCCCATCTTTCTCCTTGAGCCGGAACTCAAATGCGAACTGCAAATGCAAATGCAGTCGTCCAGTGCATTTTATTCCGAGAATTTGAAAGTCTGTGACCCACGGGAGACTCAACTAAGTCCAGTGCCATAGGTGATAGTAGCCATTTATTTCGCCTCCAATTATTCCCACTTTTTTTAAAAAATCACACTACTTTGCTCTGCCTCATTTACGAAATGCCATTAAGAGCATCATTTTTTGGATAAAATTCAGTTTAAGTTCTAGGTTTTGGAAATATTTACTTATATATCACCAGGAAACGAAATATTTGTGAAAGCAGAGCGGAATGCATAAAATGAAGAAGTAGACCATGCACTACCACAACATGCACTACATGAGAGCAGTATGTGCAGTTCGCTCTCCAAATAAACATGCACTAAGTGAAAGCAGTTTTGCAATTTGATCTCCCCACATCAGGCACTACGTTACAGCAGTATCTGCAGTTCGCTCTCCCCACAACATACACTACGTGAGTTTTGTAGTTTGCTCTCCCACAACATGCACTGAGTGAGAGCAGTCTTTGCAGTTTGCTCTCCCCGCAAAATGAACTAAGTGAGAGCAGTCGTGCCGTTTGATCTCCTCATAACATGCACTACGTGAGAGCAGTCTTTGTAGTTTGCTCTCGCTATGACTTGCCCATAATAATATTTATGATAAAAGAAGAATTTCCTGACACAATGAACATCGCATGCATTCATTCACTGGTTTTGAAAATAATGGCATTAAACCATGAGTTTTCATCCGTCTGACACACAACTTTAAGACAATATAGTGGACACCAAGGATCATTTGCTGAGAAATTTTTGAGAACAAATATTGAGTAGATCTTGAGTCATACCTGTTTTAAACTTTAGACAAAACTTTAGACAACTTTAGACTTTAACTTTAGCTGGACAACTTTAGACAGCCACACCCTACTCCTTGCTGACATGCGCACTGCATCATCATCTCCATTGTTGACCTTGTGATGGAATGCTGCACAAGTTGAATTTAGTTTGGTAATCATCTATATACATTCAATAACTTCACGGGTAAGTCAAATAACAGTTTAATTGTAGTATCATTGGAATGTACAGAGTTAAAATCAAAATTTAAATAAAGGTAATTTGTAGTGACTAGCGGTAACATAGGCAGCAGAACCGCGTCAAGGTCGAATGGGAAACTGGTTCTGAACCGCCACAGCGCTCCTGCGGGCAACAATAGAGGCTAAGAGTGGAAATCACACTCGGAGGGACACTGGGTGCCTCGTATCTAAGCTACCGGCAATACTATTTCTACAGAACGTGCTAGTTGGGGATTATTGCCTGATCATAGTCCGAAGCGGGATTGGGTAAGAGTCGAGTGTGAGCCACGCAGGGATCATGAAGATCGGCCCAAGCCAGGGTCGCTGGGAAGCAGGCGGATGGAGCTCCTCGATGGTGAATGAATGATTCACACACTGAATCCGGCGAGACTTTGGGCTGCTTCCGCTTCTAGTCCCTGCCAAAAGCTGTGTTTCCGGCTCAGACTGGGGCAAAGCATTAAAAACTGTATGGTCCTTTGTGGGGTGTTAGTTGTGTGGGGTGTTTAGCTTCATGCCGATTGCGCTCTGAGCCATGTATAATCAGAAACAATATTTCCGCCATAGTTAAACACATATCCAATTGAAAAATCGAAGAAACCAGTTGGAGATCAATGATTCGGTATCTCATTCTCGCCGTCATGGATGTAGAGCCACAACTGTGTATGCTATGTGCCCAGCACGGAGAATGTGGCCACCCCTCTCATTGAATGATTCTATGAATACACCATATTTTTGCCTCCCCTATCGCCTAAACTGCATTAACATAATTTTAAATAAATGTTACCACATCTCCGGCTGGTATTAACCACTCAAATGCGACTGGATTTTTGGATAAAAAATCACCTCCACATTGGTATAGCTGGTTATGGAATTTTCCTTCCAGCTGATTGGCCAATTGATTTTACCAAACAACTTTCTTGTGATTAACTACAACAGTGAACTAAATTAAAATAGCCATTTCTCAAAAAATAGACATCTTACTTTCTTTAAGAGAACATTAGAAACCATTTTCTCTATTTTTAAAAATTCGACAGGAATAGGTTGGGACAATCAAAGGTAAGATTTCTTCAACATTGTGGCACACACATACTCCAGCAGACATATTGAGGGACAAATGTCAAATGGCAAAATTGGACAAACATTACCTGGAACTCAGGATAATTTCGGAATAAGCATTAAGTATCTGACTGGCCGTCCATTAATTATTCATATACTAGTTGTTTTATTCTTTGCTATTGCAGTTCCAACCACTTTGTATATCATCAAGATAATGATTGAAATATTCAATGATCAAATATCCAAAGCTCAGCGGAATAATAATGTAATTGCATGTGCCAGAACAGTTGACTGGCAGTTAGCACCTAAATGTTCATCCTTTCAATATCATCATGGGACAATACATGCCATTCGTGAACTTACAGCCAATGTCAATCTTGAAGTAACGCCGTTTAAATATCCTGATGATGTAAACTGCCAGCTAAAACAAGAAATTCCTTGCTTGTCCATACACAATCAAAGACCTACACTTGAAATAGCATCTAATAAATGTTGGCTAAAACCAAAACGTTTTCCAAACGGTTTTCCAAACAGATGGTTCCAATTAAGACATTTATGTCCACCCTTTTTGGTCCTTGAAGATGTTCCTATACTTAAAATGTACAATCACTTTCCGAAAATGGCTTTGTGTAAAAATGCCTTAAAGCAGCAAGAATGCATCTGCACAAACATCACATGCTAGTCACATGATATTTCTTAAGCCTTTTAGTTTTAAACCGGTTGTATGTTTGTTTGTTTATCATTTTAGCATTGAATACATTTTTTATTTTAAAACTATAATTTCATTCATTAAAATGTTTTGAATGCCTTTAATTTCACAATTTACAAGATCGGACATTGAAAATAGACTCAAAGTCAATTTTCAATTCCTTGCAGCATAGTCGGAGATGCCGCCGGATCGGAGTTCTCGAGGCCATCTCTGGCTGGGTGAAGTCCGGGTGCTGCAGGTGATTCTGTCTAGCAGCGAAGGGCAGGCTGGCATTGCAGGCTGGTCTCGATTCGCTGTCCTGTTCCGGTAGATCAGTGACTGGAGCCATTGACTCGAAAGCTGGCTGTTAGAAGGTGGCTTGATCAAAGGCTGGAGTTGTAGAAAGGGCGCTGTAGGCGGAAGTTGGGCTGGGCATTGTAGAGGTGGTCGGTCGTAGGGTACAGCTGAGCAACCTAGCTCTCTGTTCTACCAAACGCTGTGGTGAATTACAGCAGTAACGTAGCGAGGATCTCTTTATTCATGGTGCACCGAAGGGAGAAAGTGGGAGGGAACGGAAGGAGTTAGACAGAAGAACCAGGCAGGCTCTGCCGCCACACCAGCTCAAGGTCAACGAAACTGGCTAGGGAAACGCCACAACGCTCAGATATATAAATCGCTAAATATATATTCTCAAATTATAGCCTATATAAATTGAGACTATTCGGGGCCGCGACTCCACGCAATCAAAAATTCTCACTCACTCAATCAGACACAGAACCACGAACGCCACGAAGCACGAACGACACCACGAACATACCGCCCACACAATCCCCACCCTCAAAGTCCAGAAAGGCCCACTATAGCAAATAGGCAGGATAAATGTCGCGCACAGGTTAAAAACAATGAGTTCTCTCAGACGAGGCAAAAAGGTCGACATGCGCAGGTCGCAAAGCCTAGTACCGAGACTCAGGCAAACTCTCCCCCCAAAGCCCGCTCTAGCAAGCCACAGACGAGCCCAAAAACCACCCCCACCAGCCCAGCCAGCCAGCAGACAGGCAAGCCAGCAACAGCCCCCGCTCCAGCCCCGAGCCAGAAACGCAAAGCTCCAGAGCCCACAAGCAAAGAGCACAAAGCACGAACACAACGCAGGCAAAAGGCCCCAGACAACATCAAGGAGAAAATACACCAAAGAAAAAAACACACTCACACAACAAAAAGCAAACAACCCATAAACACAAAAAAAAAACCACCACAACAACAAAATAAAACAGCAACAACAAAAACCAACACCAACATCAAACCCACAACCACCTCACCACATACAAAACATAAAAAAAAAAAAAAAAAAACAAATTTTATTAAAAACAATCTGTCCAGTTAATATTTATTTGAATATTTAAGTCATGCATATTTCATCTGCTTGATTATTTCATCAATTTGTACACTAATCAATCATTCATTGATATTTGTATTGTGACTAAAATATGTTCTAATCACAAACCCTATGTCAGAAATTGGTATGAAAATCTATGTTGTTGAGAATAAGACAATGTAGCTATATAAATCTGCAGTATGGCCAATTTTATTAAAAACAATCTGTCCAGTTAATATTTATTTGAATATTTAAGTCATGCATATTTCATCTGCTTGATTATTTCATCAATTTGTACACTAATCATTCATTGATATTTGTATTGTGACTAAAATATGTTCTAATCACAAACCCTATGTCAGAAATTGGTATGAAAATCTATGTTGTTGAGAATAAGACAATGTAGCTATATAAATCTGCAGTATGGCCAATTTTATTAAAAATAATATGTCCAGTTAATATTAATTTGAATATTTAAGTCATGCATATTTCATCTGCTAGATTATTTCATCAATTTGTACACTAATCGTTCATTGATATTTGTATGGTGACTAAAATATGTTCTAATCACAAACCCTATGTCAGAAATTGGTATGAAAATCTATGTTGTTGAGAATGAGACAATGTAGCTGTATAAATCTGCAGTATGGAAAATTTTAAAAAAACAATCTGTCCAGTTAATATTAATTTGAATATTTAAGTCATGCATATTTCATCTGCTTGATTATTTTATCAATGTGTACACTAATCATTCATTGATATTTGTATGGTGACTAAAATATGTTCTAATCACAAACCCTATGTCAGAAATTGGTATGAAAATCTATGTTGTTGAGAATAAGACAATGTAGCTATATAAATCTGCAATATGGAAAATTTTATAAAAAATATATGTCCAGTTAATATTAATTTGAATATTTAAGTCATGCATATTTCATCTGCTTGATTATTTTATCAATTTCTACACTAATCATTCATTGATATTTGTATGGTGACTAAAATATGTTTTAATCACAAACCCTATGCCAGAAATTGGTATGAAAATCTATGTTGTTGAGAATAAGACAATGTAGCTATATAAACCTGCAGTATGGAAAATTTTTAAAAAACTATATGTCCAGTTAATATGAATTTGAATATTTAAGTCATGCATATTTCATCTGCTTGATTATTTTATCAATTTGTACACTAATCATTCATTGATATTTGTATGGTGACTAAAATATGTTCTAATCACAAACCCTATGTCAGAAATTGGTATGAAAATCTATGTTGTTGAGAATAAGACAATGTAGCTATATAAATCTGCAGTATGGAAAATTTTAAAAAACAATCTGTCCAGTTAATATTTATTTGAATATTTAAGTCATGCATATTTCATCTGCTTGATTATTTCATCAATTTGTACACTAATCAATCATTCATTGATATTTGTATTGTGACTAAAATATGTTCTAATCACAAACCCTATGTCAGAAATTGGTATGAAAATCTATGTTGTTGAGAATAAGACAATGTAGCTATATAAATCTGCAATATGGAAAATTTTATAAAAAATATATGTCCTGTTAATATTAATTTGAATATTTATGTCATGCATATTTCATCTGCTAGATTATTTCATCAATTTGTACACTAATCGTTCATTGATATTTGTATGGTGACTAAAATATGTTCTAATCACAAACCCTATGTCAGAAATTGGTATGAAAATCTATGTTGTTGGGCATAAGACAATGTAGCTATATAACTCTGCAATATGGAAAATTTTTTTAAAACTATATGTCCAGTTAATGCTTATTTGAATATTTAAGTCATGCATATTTCATCTGCTTGATTATTTTATCAATTTTTACACTAATCGTTCATTGATATTTGTATGGTGACTAAAATATGTTCTAATCACAAACCCTATGTCAGAAATTGGTATGAAAATCTATGTTGTTGAGAATAAGACAATGTAGCTATATAAATCTGCAGTATGGAAAATTTTAAAAAAACAATCTGTCCAGTTAATATTAATTTGAATATTTAAGTCATGCATATTTCATCTGCTTGATTATTTTATCAATGTGTACACTAATCATTCATTGATATTTGTATGGTGACTAAAATATGTTCTAATCACAAACCCTATGTCAGAAATTGGTATGAAAATCTATGTTGTTGAGAATAAGACAATGTAGCTATATAAATCTGCAGTATGGCCAATTTTATTAAAAACAATCTGTCCAGTTAATATTTATTTGAATATTTAAGTCATGCATATTTCATCTGCTTGATTATTTTATCAATTTGTACACTAATCGTTCATTGATATTTGTATGGTGACTAAAATATGTTCTAATCACAAACCCTATGTCAGAAATTGGTATGAAAATCTATGTTGTTGAGAATAAGACAATGTAGCTATATAAATCTGCAGTATGGAAAATTTTATAAAAACTATATGTCCAGTTAATATTAATTTGAATATTTAAGTCATGCATATTTCATCTGCTTGATTATTTTATCAATGTGTACACTAATCATTCATTGATATTTGTATGGTGACTAAAATATGTTCTAATCACAAACCCTATGTCAGAAATTGGTATGAAAATCTATGTTGTTGAGAATAAGACAATGTAGCTATATAAATCTGCAATATGGAAAATTTTATAAAAACTATATGTCCTGTTAATATTAATTTGAATATTTATGTCATGCATATTTCATCTGCTTGATTATTTCATCAATTTGTACACTAATCGTTCATTGATATTTGTATGGTGACTAAAATATGTTCTAAGCACAAACCCTATGTCAGAAATTTGTATGAAAATCCATGTTGTTGAGAATAAGACCCTGTGGCTACAGGAATCTGCAGTATGGAAAATTTTAAAAAATAATCTGTCCAGTTAATATTAATTTGAATATTTAAGTCATGCATATTTCATCTGCTTGATTATTTTATCAATGTGTACACTAATCATTCATTGATATTTGTATGGTGACTAAAATATGTTCTAATCACAAACCCTATGTCAGAAATTGGTATGAAAATCTATGTTGTTGAGAATAAGACAATGTAGCTATATAAATCTGCAGTATGGCCAATTTTATTAAAAACTAATATGTCCAGTTAATATGAATTTGAATATTTAAGTCATGCATATTTCATCTGCTTGATTATTTTATCAATGTGTGCACTAATCAATCATTGATATTTGTATGGTGACTAAAATA
>JASANA010000864.1:0-24376 GCA_030248095.1 Ptycholaimellus sp. GST1_10
CACTATGCTATAACATCAGGGCAAAATTGACGAAAAAATTTTGGGTCTTGAATTTTGATTCCAATGGCCTAAATCGATCCTCTAGCCTCAAATACACCCAAAAATATCATTTTTGTGCTTAAATTTTAAGAATTTGGAAATTTGACTTTTTCAAGATTTTTGGTCAAATTTGTCCCAAGCTAAGGAAAAACTCAAAATTATGAGATTTTGAAATAATCTAAATTTAAGCACAAAAATGATATTTTTGGGTGTATTTGAGGCTAGAGGATCGATTTAGGCCATTGGAATCAAAATTCAAGACCCAAAATTTTTTCGTCAATTTTGCCCTATGTTATAGCATAGGGCTAATTCTTGACCTGCCCTCATGCTATGGATAATTTTTCATAAACTTAAACTGAAACCCAGCAATTTTTCTTGCTTAGTACCTGCGTAAGGCTTAAGGTAGTTATCTCATAAGAGGAAATTGAGCAATATTGGTTTCCCGATGAGCAGGAAGTTTTGTAGTGCTAAAATTTTGTCCTACCTTAAGTGCCCTATGCTATAACATGGGGCATATTTAGAGGAGGGCACATAAATCGGAGCAAAGTCATAATAGGCCAGCAGTTTTTTGGCGAACATGAGGCGTTTTCTAGACCAAAATTTCACGGAGAGTAAGAAAATGCTAGTTTTGAGGCTGGCCTAGGTAGTTACGGCACAGAAAATCAGCAATTTTGAAAAAAATGAAAATTTGATATTTCATGATTTTCATTTAGGATCAGATTTTGCATTTAAAAAAATTAAAAAAATCTGTGGTTTAAAGGAGGCACTAAACACCTTAGATCTATAAGGTTGCCATACAGTTGGAATTTACGGTTTTCATTGAGTATTGAGCTTGCTAGTTCCATTTTTGTGTCGCGGGTCTGAAAATCACAAATTTGACCTACTGCGCCGACCTACCTTCAATCAATTAGCGATTGTGAGCCAAAGCCAACGGAGGCATTTTGAACGCTCCCATTTTAGGACATAGTATAAAATTAACCCCTTTTTCAGATCCAGTCATAAAAATGGGGGGTCAAAAATTTTTGTGCTCAGCCGTTCAAAAATTCTCACAGCTCTCAAAAAGGCTGTCTTAAAGATATAAAGACAAACTGATCTTCAAACAACAACAAAAAGAAAAACTGCAAGGTCTCAAAACGGTTTCTTTCAAGTAAAATGGCGCGAAGCAAAATGGCTGAAATTAATATTTTATGTATTACAGTTTGTGACTTAATAGGGCAAGTCTGTGGTTTCGCAACCAATTAAAAAAACACAAATCTGGAACAGTTATATATAAATTTGTACACAACAAACTGAAGTTTCTGTTCAATTCTCAACAGCTCAGCTACAAGCACCACAAACCGAATGGCGTTCTTTTTGAATGCATTAAAATGTTCTCCTCAATAGGAGTAATCTCTGGTGTCTCGAACAATTTCAGAAGTATGCACAGAATTGGATTCGTTTTATATATAAATAGTGAACAAATTGGGCTGGCGCGAGGGAGCAAAGCGAACCGTCAGCGCCCAGCCCCTCTTTTCGACCCAGGTGTACGTTTTAGGGGTTATTGCTAGATCTCAATTTTGATAAGGCTGCTGCTCGTCACAGAAAGCTCCAATCGCTATAATTTTTTTTGCAATGGAAAGAGCAACATCGAATTGACTATAGTTTATCTTTTGAGTTTTGCATAAAACGTTTGATTTTACCATGAAAAATGCAAAAAACTATTTGTCCGAACTCCTTCTCCTTCTTCTTCTTCTTCTTCTTCTTCTTCTCCTCCGCATCTATTCAATGGACGATAGTAGGTATTCAATCGGCCTGTACTAATGGCATCAATCGGAGAGGTCCAATACAATTACATGTAATTGATATAGGCTAATTATGCACAGTTTGACAAGTGGCTGTGTGGTCAAGTGGCTTGTTCGTCTGCCCTGCCTAAGTGAAGGCTAGGTTCGAACCCCTCTCATGACAAATTTTTTTGCTTTTTTTATGTGGATGAAATATGTGGTACCATCGGCAAGTCAATAGTATTTTTTCTCCCAAATTTTTTTTTCCAGCATACTTTTTTTATATTTTATTTTATTAAAAGTGGAAGAAATATCTGGTACCATCGGCAAGCCAAATGTGGATCTCTTTTCTCCAAATATTGAAATTGCCTCGAGTTAAAAGTCTAAGAAATACATCTACTACTAGAGGAATCTGCTGAGCCACCTGCATTTTGTTTTAGCGCGCATTGGAAAGAGCCACTGAACTGCGCGCTGAAACAAAATGCAATTGTCTATGAAGCAGATTCCTCTAGTAGTAGATGTATTTCTTAGACTTTTAACTCGAGGCAATTTCAATATTTGGAGAAAAGAGATCCACATTTGGCTTGCCGATGGTACCAGATATAAATTCTTCTTTCTTATTGGGCTGGCGCGAACGGAGCTTTAGCGGAGTGTCAGCGCCCAGCCCCTCTTTTCGACCCAGGTGTACGTTTTGAGGGTTATTGCTAGATCTTAATTTTGATAAGGCTCTTGCTCATTACAGGAAGCTCCATTTGCTCTGATTTGACCTGGGCATCAACAAATTGACCAAAACTCGCGAGAAATCGCCCAAAAATGGCAGAATACAAGAGAAAATCACTCAAAAGCATTTGTCCGAACTCCTTCTTCTCCTTCTTCTTCTTTTTCTTCTCCTTCTTCTCCGCATCTATTCAATGGACGATAGTAGGTATTCATTTCTTCCCCCACTCCAGCCCCCCTTCCCGGTCCCTGGGCCACATGTTTATTTTTCTTCATATTTCTTCAGTAAATTGAAGGAGGCACATCACCAGTAGTGTAGTGGAGTAAGCGATTGGCCAGCTGAGTGTAACGCCCAGGTTCGAATCCTTCTCCCCAGACTATTTTTTATTTTTAACTACTTTTGTGTTTTTAAACTGGTACCATCGGTAGGGCACAAGTAAAGCTCTTTTTTCCAAAAATCGATTACCCTAAAAATAAGTCAAGAAAATTTCTCAAAAAATTAGTTGCCAATAAATTTGAATTGTCTTTTTCAATTTCGAATAATTTATTTTTGACCGCGGAGCGGCCCGAAGGGCCGCTCCGCGGTCTATAGAGGTTACTGAACTTTTGTCCTGATATATATATATATGCGTATATATATGTATCTGGAAATGCTGTCCACGGGCGAATTCTCAACGGATTTGGACAAACTTTTTTTTTCCTGAAAGGTAATGCTATTTTAGGAAGATCTGGAGGGGTAGACCCGGAATTTGAGCATTTGAAACATTACTTTTTTGGGTAGAAAGGTTGAAAAATGGGGTATGCTGTAAAAGGCTCAATTCTCAACGGATTTTGACAAACTTTTTTTTCCCTGAAAGGTAATAATATTTTAGGAAGATCTAGAGGGGTGGAACTGGTCCCATAGCATTTGAAACATTACTTTTTTGGGTAGAACGTTTGAAAAATGAGGTATGTTGAGAAATAGCGAATTCTCAACGGATTTGGACAAACTTTTTTTTGCTGGAAGGTAATAACATTTTAGGAAGATCTAGAGGGGTGGAACTGGTCCCGGAGCATTTGAAACATTACTTTTTTGGGTAGAAAGTTTGAAAAATGGGGTATGTTGAGAAATAGCGAATTCTCAACGGATTTGGACAAACTTTTTTTTTGCTGAAAGGTAATAACATTTTAGGAAGATCTGGAGGGGTGGAACTGGTCCCAAAGCATTTGAAACATTACTTTTTTGGGTAGAAAGTTTGAAAAATGGGGTATGTTGAGAAATAGCGAATTGTCAACGGATTTGGACAAACTTTTTTTTTGCTGAAGGGTAATAACATTTTAGGAAGATCTGGAGGGGTGGAACTGGTCCCAAAGCATTTAAACATTACTTTTCTGGGTATAAAGTTGGAAAATTGCAATATGCGGTTTTTGCACTGTAGTACCTGAAGTCTTGAGAATTGCACAGAAAACTTGATATTTATGTTCACTAGTCTTATATGTCGATTCTAAATCTGTGCTTACTTTTGAAATTGGTTGAGAAACCACATACTTGATTTTTGAGTTAAAAGGATCATATAAAGGATGCGCTCCGCGGTCACCTATTGCGCTTTGCGCCATATACTTGTTGTTATATTTTTTGAACAAGTTTTTTTATTTATGATTTTTTATATATCAAATAAAATTTAAATTGAATATATAACCAGTAATATATAATTTGTATTTATACATTTTTTACTATATTAAAAGTAGAAGAAATATCTGGTACCATTGACAGGCCAAATGTGGGACTCTTTTCTCCAATATTTGCAATTGCCTCGAGTAAAAAGTTAGGGAAATACATTTTCCACTAGTGGAATCTGCTGCGTCATCTGTATTTTGTTTTTGGGCGCGCATGGAAAGAGACACTGAACTGCGCGCAAAAACAAAATGCAACTGTCCAAGCAGCAGATTCCACTAGTAGAAAATGTATTTCCTTAACTATTTACTCGAGGCAATTGCAAATATTGGAGAAAAGAGTCCCACATTTGGCCTGTCAATGGTACCAGATATAATATTCTTTGGTTCAGAGTAGTCGCATGCTTGAAGTTGAGCAGATGATGACAAGCCAAGTACAAAGACAGGCATGGGCACAAAAATGCTCACCTCAGAGCAGAGAGCTTGAGCAGAAAGCCAGGTAAGCGTGGCTCCGCCTGAGCCTGGGTCAGACATGCTCGAAGTTGAGCAGATGATGACAAGCCAAGTACAAAGACAGGCATGGGCACAAAAATGCTCACCTCAGAGCAGAGAGCTTGAGCAGAAAGCCAGGTAAGCGTGGCTCCGCCTGAGCCTGGGTCAGACATGCTCGAAGTTGAGCAGATGATGACAAGCCAAGTACAAAGACAGGCATGGGCACAAAAATGCTCACCTCAGAGCAGAGAGCTTGAGCAGAAAGCCAGGTAAGCGTGGCTCCGCCTGAGCCTGGGTCAGACATGCTCGAAGTTGAGCAGATGATGACAAGCCAAGTACAAAGACAGGCATGGGCACAAAAATGCTCACCTCAGAGCAGAGAGCTTGAGCAGAAAGCCAGGTAAGCGTGGCTCCGCCTGAGCCTGGGTCAGACATGCTCGAAGTTGAGCAGATGATGACAAGCCAAGTACAAAGACAGGCATGGGCACAAAAATGCTCACCTCAGAGCAGAGAGCTTGAGCAGAAAGCCAGGTAAGCGTGGCTCCGCCTGAGCCTGGGTCAGACATGCTCGAAGTTGAGCAGATGATGACAAGCCAAGTACAAAGACAGGCATGGGCACAAAAATGCTCACCTCAGAGCAGAGAGCTTGAGCAGAAAGCCAGGTAAGCGTGGCTCCGCCTGAGCCTGGGTCAGACATGCTCGAAGTTGAGCAGATGATGACAAGCCAAGTACAAAGACAGGCATGGGCACAAAAATGCTCACCTCAGAGCAGAGAGCTTGAGCAGAAAGCCAGGTAAGCGTGGCTCCGCCTGAGCCTGGGTCAGACATGCTCGAAGTTGAGCAGATGATGACAAGCCAAGTACAAAGACAGGCATGGGCACAAAAATGCTCACCTCAGAGCAGAGAGCTTGAGCAGAAAGCCAGGTAAGCGTGGCTCCGCCTGAGCCTGGGTCAGACATGCTCGAAGTTGAGCAGATGATGACAAGCCAAGTACAAAGACAGGCATGGGCACAAAAATGCTCACCTCAGAGCAGAGAGCTTGAGCAGAAAGCCAGGTAAGCGTGGCTCCGCCTGAGCCTGGGTCAGACATGCTCGAAGTTGAGCAGATGATGACAAGCCAAGTACAAAGACAGGCATGGGCACAAAAATGCTCACCTCAGAGCAGAGAGCTTGAGCAGAAAGCCAGGTAAGCGTGGCTCCGCCTGAGCCTGGGTCAGACATGCTCGAAGTTGAGCAGATGATGACAAGCCAAGTACAAAGACAGGCATGGGCACAAAAATGCTCACCTCAGAGCAGAGAGCTTGAGCAGAAAGCCAGGTAAGCGTGGCTCCGCCTGAGCCTGGGTCAGACATGCTCGAAGTTGAGCAGATGATGACAAGCCAAGTACAAAGACAGGCATGGGCACAAAAATGCTCACCTCAGAGCAGAGAGCTTGAGCAGAAAGCCAGGTAAGCGTGGCTCCGCCTGAGCCTGGGTCAGACATGCTCGAAGTTGAGCAGATGATGACAAGCCAAGTACAAAGACAGGCATGGGCACAAAAATGCTCACCTCAGAGCAGAGAGCTTGAGCAGAAAGCCAGGTAAGCGTGGCTCCGCCTGAGCCTGGGTCAGACATGCTCGAAGTTGAGCAGATGATGACAAGCCAAGTACAAAGACAGGCATGGGCACAAAAATGCTCACCTCAGAGCAGAGAGCTTGAGCAGAAAGCCAGGTAAGCGTGGCTCCGCCTGAGCCTGGGTCAGACATGCTCGAAGTTGAGCAGATGATGACAAGCCAAGTACAAAGACAGGCATGGGCACAAAAATGCTCACCTCAGAGCAGAGAGCTTGAGCAGAAAGCCAGGTAAGCGTGGCTCCGCCTGAGCCTGGGTCAGACATGCTCGAAGTTGAGCAGATGATGACAAGCCAAGTACAAAGACAGGCATGGGCACAAAAATGCTCACCTCAGAGCAGAGAGCTTGAGCAGAAAGCCAGGTAAGCGTGGCTCCGCCTGAGCCTGGGTCAGACATGCTCGAAGTTGAGCAGATGATGACAAGCCAAGTACAAAGACAGGCATGGGCACAAAAATGCTCACCTCAGAGCAGAGAGCTTGAGCAGAAAGCCAGGTAAGCGTGGCTCCGCCTGAGCCTGGGTCAGACATGCTCGAAGTTGAGCAGATGATGACAAGCCAAGTACAAAGACAGGCATGGGCACAAAAATGCTCACCTCAGAGCAGAGAGCTTGAGCAGAAAGCCAGGTAAGCGTGGCTCCGCCTGAGCCTGGGTCAGACATGCTCGAAGTTGAGCAGATGATGACAAGCCAAGTACAAAGACAGGCATGGGCACAAAAATGCTCACCTCAGAGCAGAGAGCTTGAGCAGAAAGCCAGGTAAGCGTGGCTCCGCCTGAGCCTGGGTCAGACATGCTCGAAGTTGAGCAGATGATGACAAGCCAAGTACAAAGACAGGCATGGGCACAAAAATGCTCACCTCAGAGCAGAGAGCTTGAGCAGAAAGCCAGGTAAGCGTGGCTCCGCCTGAGCCTGGGTCAGACATGCTCGAAGTTGAGCAGATGATGACAAGCCAAGTACAAAGACAGGCATGGGCACAAAAATGCTCACCTCAGAGCAGAGAGCTTGAGCAGAAAGCCAGGTAAGCGTGGCTCCGCCTGAGCCTGGGTCAGACATGCTCGAAGTTCAGCAGATGATGACAAGCCAAGTACAAAGACAGGCATGGGCACAAAAATGCTCACCTCAGAGCAGAGAGCTTGAGCAGAAAGCCAGGTAAGCGTGGCTCCGCCTGAGCCTGGGTCAGACATGCTCGAAGTTGAGCAGATGATGACAAGCCAAGTACAAAGACAGGCATGGGCACAAAAATGCTCACCTCAGAGCAGAGAGCTTGAGCAGAAAGCCAGGTAAGCGTGGCTCCGCCTGAGCCTGGGTCAGACATGCTCGAAGTTGAGCAGATGATGACAAGCCAAGTACAAAGACAGGCATGGGCACAAAAATGCTCACCTCAGAGCAGAGAGCTTGAGCAGAAAGCCAGGTAAGCGTGGCTCCGCCTGAGCCTGGGTCAGACATGCTCGAAGTTGAGCAGATGATGACAAGCCAAGTACAAAGACAGGCATGGGCACAAAAATGCTCACCTCAGAGCAGAGAGCTTGAGCAGAAAGCCAGGTAAGCGTGGCTCCGCCTGAGCCTGGGTCAGACATGCTCGAAGTTGAGCAGATGATGACAAGCCAAGTACAAAGACAGGCATGGGCACAAAAATGCTCACCTCAGAGCAGAGAGCTTGAGCAGAAAGCCAGGTAAGCGTGGCTCCGCCTGAGCCTGGGTCAGACATGCTCGAAGTTGAGCAGATGATGACAAGCCAAGTACAAAGACAGGCATGGGCACAAAAATGCTCACCTCAGAGCAGAGAGCTTGAGCAGAAAGCCAGGTAAGCGTGGCTCCGCCTGAGCCTGGGTCAGACATGCTCGAAGTTGAGCAGATGATGACAAGCCAAGTACAAAGACAGGCATGGGCACAAAAATGCTCACCTCAGAGCAGAGAGCTTGAGCAGAAAGCCAGGTAAGCGTGGCTCCGCCTGAGCCTGGGTCAGACATGCTCGAAGTTGAGCAGATGATGACAAGCCAAGTACAAAGACAGGCATGGGCACAAAAATGCTCACCTCAGAGCAGAGAGCTTGAGCAGAAAGCCAGGTAAGCGTGGCTCCGCCTGAGCCTGGGTCAGACATGCTCGAAGTTGAGCAGATGATGACAAGCCAAGTACAAAGACAGGCATGGGCACAAAAATGCTCACCTCAGAGCAGAGAGCTTGAGCAGAAAGCCAGGTAAGCGTGGCTCCGCCTGAGCCTGGGTCAGACATGCTCGAAGTTGAGCAGATGATGACAAGCCAAGTACAAAGACAGGCATGGGCACAAAAATGCTCACCTCAGAGCAGAGAGCTTGAGCAGAAAGCCAGGTAAGCGTGGCTCCGCCTGAGCCTGGGTCAGACATGCTCGAAGTTGAGCAGATGATGACAAGCCAAGTACAAAGACAGGCATGGGCACAAAAATGCTCACCTCAGAGCAGAGAGCTTGAGCAGAAAGCCAGGTAAGCGTGGCTCCGCCTGAGCCTGGGTCAGACATGCTCGAAGTTGAGCAGATGATGACAAGCCAAGTACAAAGACAGGCATGGGCACAAAAATGCTCACCTCAGAGCAGAGAGCTTGAGCAGAAAGCCAGGTAAGCGTGGCTCCGCCTGAGCCTGGGTCAGACATGCTCGAAGTTGAGCAGATGATGACAAGCCAAGTACAAAGACAGGCATGGGCACAAAAATGCTCACCTCAGAGCAGAGAGCTTGAGCAGAAAGCCAGGTAAGCGTGGCTCCGCCTGAGCCTGGGTCAGACATGCTCGAAGTTGAGCAGATGATGACAAGCCAAGTACAAAGACAGGCATGGGCACAAAAATGCTCACCTCAGAGCAGAGAGCTTGAGCAGAAAGCCAGGTAAGCGTGGCTCCGCCTGAGCCTGGGTCAGACATGCTCGAAGTTGAGCAGATGATGACAAGCCAAGTACAAAGACAGGCATGGGCACAAAAATGCTCACCTCAGAGCAGAGAGCTTGAGCAGAAAGCCAGGTAAGCGTGGCTCCGCCTGAGCCTGGGTCAGACATGCTCGAAGTTGAGCAGATGATGACAAGCCAAGTACAAAGACAGGCATGGGCACAAAAATGCTCACCTCAGAGCAGAGATCTTGTGCAGAAAGCCAGGTGAGCGTGGCTCTGCCTGAGCCTGGGTCAGACTTGCGCCGAACGCAAAAGCCATCGCTATAGAGCCATCCAGGGGAACAATTCTCTGTCGAATCTCAATTTATCCGTACTAGGCAGCCTAATTTTTAGGTTTTTATTCTTGACGTTGTTGACAGCGGTAATCAAATACCAGCCAAATATTTTAGAAGGAAATGGTCATGTATTCCACTTAATATCACAAAATAAAATGAAATCTAACTTGTCGTAAGCATCAGTTCTTGGTCGGATTGAATATTATTAATTTCAAAAGCCATTTCTTTTTCCCCCGATGTAGGGGAATATAAAACAAAGAACTGAAAAAGAATGGTTTGAAATCGGCTTAATTCGTACTAAAATTTTACAGAAATTAAAGCAGTAGCAACGAAGTTCATGCTTGAGTTTTCCAAGCTTTATTTGGTAAACAAAAAGGGGTTCCCTGTTTAAGTTATCACTGAGCAAATAAGATAAGGTCGTCTGCTCAAAAATGCCAGACCCGTTTGAGCAAGCCATTTCTCCTTCCACTCAGTAACCAACATGTTGGGGTGAAAGGGGAAGCCCCCCTGAAATTTTATGGAATTATACATCTGCATTATTACTGTGAAGAATAGCAAATTTTGCAAAAATAATGAAATAATCACCAAAATTTTATTGAAATATTGGCACATCAAAATGCAGCAATGCTTTTTGATAGCGGAAAATTTGTTCTATAATGTTTGATACTTGCTTGAGGGCTTTGAGCTTGCGTTCCACTCCCACGTTTCCTGATTCTATGCTGCCAATTTGTTTCATAGAGATCAATGTCTTACAAACTTCGATAGTTTTCCACTCACGTCCAATGTTTTTGACTTTCTGTGCTGCGAGTACTGATTTCCTCAAATTTCGTCATGCACAAATACCATCAATCACAGGCAAATACTGATTACAGGCCACAAGCAGAGCAAATCAAGATAGGATTCTATAGGCATCATGATGATAGGCGTATAGGATGATGAGAATGGGACTGGAGTCCAGCACTGGCTCCCCCGCCGGGAAGCCAATGTCCCAGATGGCCTCCTCTAGCAGACGCAGGGATTCCTTGCTCCCTCTGCCCATCATCTCTCCTGCCCTGTACCTCCTCCTCTTTCCATCTACATTGGGACCTCTAGGCTATCTCACCTCGAAAAATCCTCCCTGATGCTGGCCAACGTCCCACGGAGACTGACACATGCCGCAATTGCTGCTATCGCCTCCTTGTTCAGGTCCGTAGCCAAAACCTAAAAATAGCCATCAAAGTCGATACTTTATTCTCCAAAATATCCTTGATTCTCATGCAGTTTCTCGTATGCTAAGCCTATGCCTAAGCGTAAGCCTAGGCATAAGCCAGATTTGCCAGTATAAATGCACCCATAGTAATAACGCCCGATTCATCCTCACCTCCAAAACAATCCTTGGCGAGAGTTTAGGCAGCAGGCCGCCCAGCACTGCTCCAATATTCTGTTCATAGTTCTTCCGGTTGTGGCCGGACAGCTTGCCCTTCCCGCTGCCCACCAGGAAGGTCACCTTCAAAATGCCTCTCCTCATCCCCTCCCCCCACTAGTCCTCCCAGCCTTGATGTTGCCAGGGCTGGCACAAGCCGGTCCCGCCCTCTGCTCCTCAGCCACCGAGCTAGTCGAGTGCTGCTTCAGCAGGACAGCTTCCGATTCAGCCTCCGCCCTGAGGCCTTCCAGGGCCTCCACGGCTCCGCCACCGCCCAGACGCAGCTCCTGGAAGCGGGCCTCCGCTGCTAGCCAACGCTTCAGGACCAGGCTCGCCTTCCCGCCCTCCATCTGGGGTCATTTGTTGACTTAGGGTTCTGGAAGGAGGGAATGAGGGGGTGAAGGTGAAACCTTGACGAGGAGGAGGAATGGGATGCCGGCCTCTCGACAGTGCTCCTCCAGGGCCTCCAGACTGCTGCTCAGGGGTTCCTGGATTGATGGGCTGGTAATTAGGGTAGTAGACTAAAAGGCTGACACCTAGTTCCCCCCCATGGGACTTCCCCCCCCCCCCAAGAGGTTCCCCCCATGAAAGTTTCCCCCCCTAATCAAAGTCCCCCCCCCCCCCCCCCCCCCCCCCCAAGATTTTCACCTATACCCACACACTCTGCGCTAATGCAGCCCATAGTTGATACGGCAGTCTAAACAAGGAAATTTTTGTGTTGGGGGGGGGGGGGGAAACGAGTCGTCAAAAAACTTGGGGGGGGAAACTAGTCGTCGATTTCGACGCCTAGTTCCCCCCCCCCCCAAGACACAATTTCACCTATTTTCAACTAGTTTCACCAAATTTAGCGCAGGGTGTGTGTGGTAGGTAAAATCTTGAGGGGGGGAAACTTCATGGGGGAGGGAAACTTTCATGGGGGGGGTCCCCCCCTTGGTTGGCCGGTAACCCTCCATGGGGGGGACTTTGATTAGGGGGGGAAACTAGGCGTCAGCCGACTAAAAGGGGTGTTTAGGGGGACGTGTAGAAAGTCGGCGGGTATGCCGGCGTCCCAGAAGGAGCGGACGACGGCCAGTTTCTCCGCCAGCGCCGCGTTCTCGCGCCCCGTGGAGCAGACCAGCACCTCCACATCCCCTGCCTCCCGTCTGCCCAGCACTCGTCCTTCCTCAAAGAGGCCGCCAGCTTGACTTTCCAAAGCCAGAGACTGAAGTCTGAAGACTGATGATACTGAAGTCTGGCGGCAGGCCAGTGCCAGGAAAGGGCCCAGGGAGAGGGAGAAGCCTATGGCCACGATGGGCGCCGCGGGCCCCGCCTCCATGCCCGGCTGACGCAGGCTTTCCACCAGGCCTTCGTAGCGTCCGCCCCCTGCCAGGACACCTTCCTCGACGCCCTTACTGCCTCGCTTCTTCTCCTGCATTCTTCCTTCTTTCTTCCGCTGTCTTAGAGTCCAGGCAGCTGAACTGGAAGGAGATAGGAGAGCTGGAAGAGGAGGCCGGCGGAGTACTCGGCGGGGCGGAGGACAAGGCCGAGGTGGAGGGTGGCTGGGATTGAGAGGCCTAGCTGGGAGGCTGCTCGAAGGGTTCGCTCCAGTTCTAGTCGGGTCTCCTTGAGGACGGAGGCGATGCCGCCGGCTTCGGACTTGCGATGGGACTGGGTGGCGGAGCGCAGTTGGGCGAAGACGCTCTCTATGGAGCCTTCAAGTGTGGGTGGGTGGATGAAGGAGGGGAGGAGGAGGGAAAGGGTGGGTGACCGTGGATGGAGGTGAAGGAGAGTATGTGAGTGGCAATGCGATCGTTGAGGCTGGGCAGGGCGAGGAGGCGTTTCTGGAGCTCCTTACTCTGCCCCTTGGCGGACTCCAGAGCTGCCAGCACTCCATCCATCGCCTCCTTCCCGCCTAGCAGCAGTCGAAAACGATCAAAAGACAAAAAGCAAAATTCAACTAGTATAACATGGGGCTCAATTCTGGGCGACCAGTTGAGCCCATTTGTTGAACTGCCACCCAGGTGTATATGACTCAACTTAGGTTGGCACTAAATGCTTTGGATTTTGAAATATCATGAATCACGGATAATATCCAAAAAATTATATTTCGGATATTGAAACATTTACTAGCCGGTTTCGCAAAATAATGGCCAATTTTCCAATTCTGAGATCAAATTTGTGCTCAACATTAATTTTTACCCCCATGTGCCAAAGCTCATGGCTAATATTCAAGATAAAAATTTGCATCTTGAAACATCAACTAGCCGTATTTGAGAAAAACTCAATTTTTTTCCAAATTCTGAGTATAGATTCGTGATCAGCATCAATTTTTACCCCGGGAGGGCCTTTTCTAGGGCCTTTTCTATGGTCTTTGAATTATTAATAAGCAAAACTCGGTTTTTCAGTGCAGAAACATCAGCCTTTTGGATAATAACTCCAGAAATAAACATTTCCGCTGAGCTCCGAAAATAGGGCCGAAAGTGGCCAACATTTCTGACATATTCTGAAAAAATGAGCCAAAACGGTTGAGAAACCGCCAAGGTATTCCTTGTTACACCCATATTGGGCTGGCGCGAGCGAGCGTTAGCGAAGTGTCAGCGCCCAGCCCCTCTTTTCGACCCAGGTGTATGTTTTGAGGGTCATTGCTAGATCTTAAATTTGATAAGGCGGCTGCTCGTCACAGAAGACTCCAATCGCTCTAATTCTTTCACCATTGGAAAGAGCAGCATCGAATTGACTATAGTTTATCTTTTGAGTTTTGCATAAAACGTTTGATTTTAGGGTGAAAAACGCAAAAAACCATATGTCCGAACTCCTTCTCCTTCTTCTTCTCCTTCTTCTCCTTCTTCTTCTCCGCATCTATTCAATGGACGATAGTAGGTATTCATTTCTCCCCCCCCCCGCCCTCTCCGGCTCCCTTGGCCTCATATATTTCTTTAATCATAGCTCTTTAGTCACACCAAGGAGCCATATGCACCAGTGGTGTAGTGGTATAAGCGATTGAACAGCTAATTGAAACTGGTAGGTTCGAACCCAGCTTAGTCATTCTTTTTGAATTTTGTGTATTTAAAGCTGAGAAAATAAATGGTGCAATCGGTAGGCCAAAAATCGCCCTAAGTATGAACCAAGAAAATTACTCAAAAATTTCTTAGTTTCCCAATAATTTTAATTTTTGAAACTTTTCATTTTGATTTATTTTTTTATTTTTTATTTGTGGTTTATTTATCTAATTTATTTATTGATCTCTAAAATTTGTATTAATTCATTTTATACTATATTAAAAGTGGAAGAAATATCTGGTACCATCGGCAGGCCAAATGTAGTTCTCTTTTCTCCAAAAGTTGCAATTGCCTTGAGTAAAAAGTCAAGGAAATACAATTTCTACTACTGGAATCTGCTGCGTCATTTGCATCTTGGTTTTGGCGCGCATGGAAAGAGACATTGAACTGCGCGCCAAAAACAAAATGCAACTGTCATAGCAGCAGATTCCAGTAGTAGAAATTGTATTTCCTTGACTTTTTACTCAAGGCAATTGCAACTTTTGGAGAAAAGAGAACTACATTTGGCCTGCCGATGGTACCAGATATATAGATATATAGACTGACAAGTCGAATCCTGGTGACTCCTTAGTACTGCCCCCAGGCCATGTCCTGGGTGGCAGTTCAAAAATTCTTTTCTACCTCCTGCCTTCTTGCAATTACAAACCATTGTCTACCTACTTTGTCAACTTTTTCATCAACGGATGAAAGGAAAAGGCCGAGCATTCGTAGTCAGAGCTAAAGAATGCAGCACCAGCATGCCCGATGAGAGCTCGCAGCAGCCTGATGTGATTGAGGCGTAGACTGAGACGACCGCCGCCCAGTGCCGACCAGCCTAGTTCCTCCACCACCTCGCCCAGGGTTGCTAGCACCTTCAGCATTTCATCGAAATGAGCATGCATGAGCCTTTCAGGGTTATCCAGCTAACAGGAATCTCTCACTTTGTTGGGCTCTAAAATGGTTTCTAGTGCCTCTAAGACTGACATTCTTAGTGGTACTAGAAACCATTTTAGAGCCCAACAATGTGAGAGATTCCTGTTAGCTGGATAACCCTGTGTAGGCGGCGGTACAGACAACAAACCTCAGCAGCAGCAGTGACGGCATTGTGTGGCGGTGCGACGATGTCGAAGGCGCACTCGGATGCTTCTCTTGGCTGAGCACTGGCCAGCGGAGAAGGCCGGAAGACGCTGCCTACGTCGAAGCGCTTCAGGCGGCCGATCTTCTGTCGCACCACCCATCGGGCAAAACCAAGCCTGCCAGGGGGTCAATGGGCCACTGAAAGGCAGGCGAGGGAGGAGATGATGGAACCGAAGGTCCCAGGGGAGGGTGAGGAGCATGCCGGTGGGGTCCATCAACTCCACCCCGTTCTGGCCCATCACACCCTTGCCTGCCCTGTTTTTGGGCAGCAGGGTTGGGGCGCTGATCTGAAATGAGGAGGTGAAAAATTGGTAGAAAGTATTCCGAGCCTATCCGAGCACCTGAACAGCTCCATGGCGGCGGAAGAAATGCGTGAGCTTGCTGCGAATGGCCAGAGCGGCTGTGGCACGCCGTGGCTCAAACTCCAGCCGGGAGGAGTCCATTTCCTCAAAGTTTTTCGCCAATTTTTCCGATTTCTTCAAAATGGAGTTGGGCAAGAGATGCTGCCTGATCGAAGCAGTAGTCCTGGGCGGAGCTGGGAAAGCGAGCCGGAGCGAATAGGTTGGCCATGGTCCACTTGTAGGAGCGCGTTTGGGGGTGAGCTAGTGCTAGGGTGAAGGCCTCCTGGAACTCTGCCTCCGCCATCTCTGCCGGTGGTAGGAGCGGGGACTTTAGAAGCTCCTCCGTTGAGGCACGCTCACTGGGCTCCGGTCTACAAACAGCCCAATCAAATGTTGCCTCAAGCAAAGAGAGGCCTAAAACTCACTTGAGCATCCAGCGAATGAGCTTCTCGATCTTCTCCCTCTGCTTCAGGCTCATGTCAGAGGCAAAATCTTCTGCAACAGAGCTCCTAAAGCCGCTGTAGACAGATAAACCAGCGCGTACCAGGAATGATGAAGTTGGGAGATCGGAGGGCTCTGAGTTTGCTCACCCGCTCCATGCCCGGTCTCAGGGGGCGGTAGAAAATTTCGAAGAGCACAATGCCTGCAGATTACAGCCGCAAGTGACACTAAGGGAACACTTGAAGGAAGCTGACAGACCTAGGCTGAAGACGTCGACCTTGAAGTCGTACTGGGACTTGCCGGAGCTAGTGGCGGTGAGCTCTGGAGCCACGTAGAGTGCAGTGCCCACGTCTGTCGTATGCCCACTGCTGTCGTCCAGTGACATCAGAAGCGAACTATCGGCCAAAGCTCCTCCTGCCTGCAGTATTTTAACCAATTAGATTTTTACATTTTTACCCTTTATTGCGAATATTTTTGAAACATTTTAAAATTAAAGTGAGTTGGGTCTTAACTTATTAGGAAAATGGAAATTAAAAAAAGATGGAAACAATTTTACTAAATTTTTTGTAATATTGTAAATCAAATTTAGCTGCGTCACAGCTTATTAGGAAAATGGAAAGTAAAAAAATATGAAAAAAATCTATGTACCTTTTTATCTGAAGTGCAGGCAAGGCCAAAATCCCCGATCTTGGCGTGATCCAGGGCGTCAAGGAAAATATTCACTGGCTTCAAATCTCTGTGGATCATGTTCACCTGCAGTGCCCAATCATTTCCATCACTGCTCCCCCGTGGGACAAAGAATGTGCCTGGTAATGGATGTAGGAGAGGCCTTCCAGAATCTCTCTGAAAAGACGCCAAGAGCGACGAGGGTTCAGGTGGGTCTCCTCTCGATCGATGGACTCTCGCAGCGTTTCCTTCTCGCAAAACTCCATCTCAAACCTCGCATGGCTTAGCAGAGGAGGCAAATCGGAGAATACAAATAGGAAATGCCTGGATATAGAGAATTTGTCGAGTTTGTAAGCCAGTGGAGCTAGAAGCGGTAGGCTTGCTGCTGCTGTCGTTTGAAGCATCCGTCTCCTTGTCCGTATTTCCGTCTGAAGAAATATCCAATAATTGTGGCGGTTAGATTAGAATTAATTGATAAGCAATAGCTCATCCCAGTTTTCAGGTCCGAATTTGATTTAGAGACAAAAACAAATATACCAGTAAATATCCGAGGTATGAGTGCTGTTTTCCAAACTTTGTCACCTTTATCTTCTTTCTCCCGCCAAGCAAAATCCTAAACCAGCATCGTGGAAAACGATAGAGTCAGACGGGGACTCAGGTCGAACGGACGCAAAGATAGGCTCCTCATCCTCACTCTCCTCCGACTCACTGGCTCCAGCCCATACTGCTCCTGCTGCCTGCTCATGAATCTGCTCATCAATCACCTGTCTTCCCTCCCTCAGTAGCTCCTCACCTGTCCATAGCTGACGGACCACTCGTTGGAGGCGCTCCAGACGCCGCCGCCATTGTGGGCCAAGCCCTCCTCCACCGCCGGCCCCAGGGCCTCCAGTGAATCCTCCTTCGCCTTCTCATCCAGAGTGACTCTGGTCCTTGTCTCCACAGAGCTCTGTGTCTCCACCTCCACGGTCTCCAGCCAGGAGTTGTAGTAGCTGAAAGCAGCCAGCCGAATGGGAATTGAAAAGGAAGGCAGAGGAGGGATGAGGAGGTGACCGAACGACGTTCTCGTGGTTGAGGCGGGAGAGGAGCTTCACTTCGCGGGTGATCTTCCGCCGGAGCTCCTCGGAGCGGCCGTGGAGTGGGATGCGTTTGATGGCGTAGTCGTTGCCGTCCAGTCGGTTGCGCACTTGGATCACGTCCCCGAAACCGCCCTGGCCCAGCCAGCGTAGCGTCTGTGCAATTGGGGAGGCATGATTCCAAGGATTATTTCAATTACGAAGCTTATGCATCTATCATAGGTTCTAGATTGAGAATAGAATAAAATAAATGGAAGACATCAAAATGGTTTCCATGCATGCTCAGTTGCTCTCCACAGCTTTGTAGGGAAATTTTTTGATTGTTCAAGATTGATAAAAGATGTCACCAGGGTTTCTTGATGTTTGAGAGCCCAAAATCGAGTTTTGAGAGAGTAGGTACCTGAAACTCGGAGTCCAGACGCTGGGAGACGATGCCGGCCAGGGCGCCTTTGGAGCTGCGGGAGCCAGCGCTCTCCTCCTCCTCTGACTGCCTTTTCTCTCGCGCTCGGGCGGGCGAGTCTCGTAGCTTCTGCCCAATGAAGGAACAAGAACCTGAAACACGGAGTCCAGACGCTGGGAGACGATGCCGGCCAGGGCGCCTTTGGAGCTGCGGGAGCCAGCGCTCTCCTCCTCCTCTGACTGCCTTTTCTCTCGCGCTCGGGCGGGCGAGTCTCGTAGCTTCTGCCCAATGAAGGAACAAGAACCTGAAACTCGGAGTCCAGACGCTGGGAGACGATGCCGGCCAGGGCGCCTTTGGAGCTGCGGGAGCCAGCGCTCTCCTCCTCCTCTGACTGCCTTTTCTCTCGCGCTCGGGCGGGCGAGTCTCGTAGCTTCTGCCCAATGAAGGAACAAGAACCTGAAACTCGGAGTCCAGACGCTGGGAGACGATGCCGGCCAGGGCGCCTTTGGAGCTGCGGGAGCCAGCGCTCTCCTCCTCCTCTGACTGCCTTTTCTCTCGCGCTCGGGCGGGCGAGTCTCGTAGCTTCTGCCCAATGAAGGAACAAGAACCTGAAACTCGGAGTCCAGACGCTGGGAGACGATGCTGGCCAGGGCGCCTTTGGAGCTGCGGGAGCCAGCGCTCTCCTCCTCCTCTGACTGCCTTTTCTCTCGCGCTCGGGCGGGCGAGTCTTGTAGCTTCTGCCCAATGAAGGAACAAGAACCTGAAACTCGGAGTCCAGACGCTGGGAGACGATGCCGGCCAGGGTGCCTTTGGAGCTGCGGGAGCCAGCGCTCTCCTCCTCCTCTGACTGCCTTTTCTCTCACGCTCGGGCGGGCGAGTCTCATAGCTTCTGCCCAATGAAGGAACAAGAACCTGAAACTCGGAGTCCAGACGCTGGGAGACGATGCCGGCCAGGGCGCCTTTGGAGCTGCGGGAGCCAGCGCTCTCCTCCTCCTCTGACTGCCTTTTCTCTCGCGCTCGGGCGGGCGAGTCTCGTAGCTTCTGCCCAATGAAGGAACAAGAACCTGAAACTCGGAGTCCAGACGCTGGGAGACGATGCCGGCCAGGGCGCCTTTGGAGCTGCGGGAGCCAGCGCTCTCCTCCTCCTCTGACTGCCTTTTCTCTCGCGCTCGGGCGGGCGAGTCTCGTAGCTTCTGCCCAATGAAGGAACAAGAACCTGAAACTCGGAGTCCAGACGCTGGGAGACGATGCCGGCCAGGGCGCCTTTGGAGCTGCGGGAGCCAGCGCTCTCCTCCTCCTCTGACTGCCTTTTCTCTCGCGCTCGGGCGGGCGAGTCTCGTAGCTTCTGCCCAATGAAGGAACAAGAACCTGAAACTCGGAGTCCAGACGCTGGGAGACGATGCCGGCCAGGGCGCCTTTGGAGCTGCGGGAGCCAGCGCTCTCCTCCTCCTCTGACTGCCTTTTCTCTCGCGCTCGGGCGGGCGAGTCTCGTAGCTTCTGCCCAATGAAGGAACAAGAACCTGAAACTCGGAGTCCAGACGCTGGGAGACGATGCCGGCCAGGGCGCCTTTGGAGCTGCGGGAGCCAGCGCTCTCCTCCTCCTCTGACTGCCTTTTCTCTCGCGCTCGGGCGGGCGAGTCTCGTAGCTTCTGCCCAATGAAGGAACAAGAACCTGAAACTCGGAGTCCAGACGCTGGGAGACGATGCCGGCCAGGGCGCCTTTGGAGCTGCGGGAGCCAGCGCTCTCCTCCTCCTCTGACTGCCTTTTCTCTCGCGCTCGGGCGGGCGAGTCTTGTAGCTTCTGCCCAATGAAGGAACAAGAACCTGAAACTCGGAGTCCAGACGCTGGGAGACGATGCCGGCCAGGGCGCCTTTGGAGCTGCGGGAGCCAGCGCTCTCCTCCTCCTCTGACTGCCTTTTCTCTCGCGCTCGGGCGGGCGAGTCTGTAGCTTCTGCCCAATGAAGGAACAAGAACCTGAAACTCGGAGTCCAGACGCTGGGAGACGATGCCGGCCAGGGCGCCTTTGGAGCTGCGGGAGCCAGCGCTCTCCTCCTCCTCTGACTGCCTTTTCTCTCGCGCTCGGGCGGGCGAGTCTCGTAGCTTCTGCCCAATGAAGGAACAAGAACCTGAAACTCGGAGTCCAGACGCTGGGAGACGATGCCGGCCAGGGCGCCTTTGGAGCTGCGGGAGCCAGCGCTCTCCTCCTCCTCTGACTGCCTTTTCTCTCGCGCTCGGGCGGGCGAGTCTCGTAGCTTCTGCCCAATGAAGGAACAAGAACCTGAAACTCGGAGTCCAGACGCTGGGAGACGATGCCGGCCAGGGCGCCTTTGGAGCTGCGGGAGCCAGCGCTCTCCTCCTCCTCTGACTGCCTTTTCTCTCGCGCTCGGGCGGGCGAGTCTCGTAGCTTCTGCCCAATGAAGGAACAAGAACCTGAAACTCGGAGTCCAGACGCTGGGAGACGATGCCGGCCAGGGCGCCTTTGGAGCTGCGGGAGCCAGCGCTCTCCTCCTCCTCTGACTGCCTTTTCTCTCGCGCTCGGGCGGGCGAGTCTTGTAGCTTCTGCCCAATGAAGGAACAAGAACCTGAAACTCGGAGTCCAGACGCTGGGAGACGATGCCGGCCAGGGCGCCTTTGGAGCTGCGGGAGCCAGCGCTCTCCTCCTCCTCTGACTGCCTTTTCTCTCGCGCTCGGGCGGGCGAGTCTCGTAGCTTCTGCCCAATGAAGGAACAAGAACCTGAAACTCGGAGTCCAGACGCTGGGAGACGATGCCGGCCAGGGCGCCTTTGGAGCTGCGGGAGCCAGCGCTCTCCTCCTCCTCTGACTGCCTTTTCTCTCGCGCTCGGGCGGGCGAGTCTCGTAGCTTCTGCCCAATGAAGGAACAAGAACCTGAAACTCGGAGTCCAGACGCTGGGAGACGATGCCGGCCAGGGCGCCTTTGGAGCTGCGGGAGCCAGCGCTCTCCTCCTCCTCTGACTGCCTTTTCTCTCGCGCTCGGGCGGGCGAGTCTCGTAGCTTCTGCCCAATGAAGGAACAAGAACCTGAAACTCGGAGTCCAGACGCTGGGAGACGATGCCGGCCAGGGCGCCTTTGGAGCTGCGGGAGCCAGCGCTCTCCTCCTCCTCTGACTGCCTTTTCTCTCGCGCTCGGGCGGGCGAGTCTCGTAGCTTCTGCCCAATGAAGGAACAAGAACCTGAAACTCGGAGTCCAGACGCTGGGAGACGATGCCGGCCAGGGCGCCTTTGGAGCTGCGGGAGCCAGCGCTCTCCTCCTCCTCTGACTGCCTTTTCTCTCGCGCTCGGGCGGGCGAGTCTCGTAGCTTCTGCCCAATGAAGGAACAAGAACCTGAAACTCGGAGTCCAGACGCTGGGAGACGATGCCGGCCAGGGCGCCTTTGGAGCTGCGGGAGCCAGCGCTCTCCTCCTCCTCTGACTGCCTTTTCTCTCGCGCTCGGGCGGGCGAGTCTCGTAGCTTCTGCCCAATGAAGGAACAAGAACCTGAAACTCGGAGTCCAGACGCTGGGAGACGATGCCGGCCAGGGCGCCTTTGGAGCTGCGGGAGCCAGCGCTCTCCTCCTCCTCTGACTGCCTTTTCTCTCGCGCTCGGGCGGGCGAGTCTCGTAGCTTCTGCCCAATGAAGGAACAAGAACCTGAAACTCGGAGTCCAGACGCTGGGAGACGATGCCGGCCAGGGCGCCTTTGGAGCTGCGGGAGCCAGCGCTCTCCTCCTCCTCTGACTGCCTTTTCTCTCGCGCTCGGGCGGGCGAGTCTCGTAGCTTCTGCCCAATGAAGGAACAAGAACCTGAAACTCGGAGTCCAGACGCTGGGAGACGATGCCGGCCAGGGCGCCTTTGGAGCTGCGGGAGCCAGCGCTCTCCTCCTCCTCTGACTGCCTTTTCTCTCGCGCTCGGGCGGGCGAGTCTCGTAGCTTCTGCCCAATGAAGGAACAAGAACCTGAAACTCGGAGTCCAGACGCTGGGAGACGATGCCGGCCAGGGCGCCTTTGGAGCTGCGGGAGCCAGCGCTCTCCTCCTCCTCTGACTGCCTTTTCTCTCGCGCTCGGGCGGGCGAGTCTTGTAGCTTCTGCCCAATGAAGGAACAAGAACCTGAAACTCGGAGTCCAGACGCTGGGAGACGATGCCGGCCAGGGCGCCTTTGGAGCTGCGGGAGCCAGCGCTCTCCTCCTCCTCTGACTGCCTTTTCTCTCGCGCTCGGGCGGGCGAGTCTCGTAGCTTCTGCCCAATGAAGGAACAAGAACCTGAAACTCGGAGTCCAGACGCTGGGAGACGATGCCGGCCAGGGCGCCTTTGGAGCTGCGGGAGCCAGCGCTCTCCTCCTCCTCTGACTGCCTTTTCTCTCGCGCTCGGGCGGGCGAGTCTCGTAGCTTCTGCCCAATGAAGGAACAAGAACCTGAAACTCGGAGTCCAGACGCTGGGAGACGATGCCGGCCAGGGCGCCTTTGGAGCTGCGGGAGCCAGCGCTCTCCTCCTCCTCTGACTGCCTTTTCTCTCGCGCTCGGGCGGGCGAGTCTCGTAGCTTCTGCCCAATGAAGGAACAAGAACCTGAAACTCGGAGTCCAGACGCTGGGAGACGATGCCGGCCAGGGCGCCTTTGGAGCTGCGGGAGCCAGCGCTCTCCTCCTCCTCTGACTGCCTTTTCTCTCGCGCTCGGGCGGGCGAGTCTTGTAGCTTCTGCCCAATGAAGGAACAAGAACCTGAAACTCGGAGTCCAGACGCTGGGAGACGATGCCGGCCAGGGCGCCTTTGGAGCTGCGGGAGCCAGCGCTCTCCTCCTCCTCTGACTGCCTTTTCTCTCGCGCTCGGGCGGGCGAGTCTCGTAGCTTCTGCCCAATGAAGGAACAAGAACCTGAAACTCGGAGTCCAGACGCTGGGAGACGATGCCGGCCAGGGCGCCTTTGGAGCTGCGGGAGCCAGCGCTCTCCTCCTCCTCTGACTGCCTTTTCTCTCGCGCTCGGGCGGGCGAGTCTCGTAGCTTCTGCCCAATGAAGGAACAAGAACCTGAAACTCGGAGTCCAGACGCTGGGAGACGATGCCGGCCAGGGCGCCTTTGGAGCTGCGGGAGCCAGCGCTCTCCTCCTCCTCTGACTGCCTTTTCTCTCGCGCTCGGGCGGGCGAGTCTCGTAGCTTCTGCCCAATGAAGGAACAAGAACCTGAAACTCGGAGTCCAGACGCTGGGAGACGATGCCGGCCAGGGCGCCTTTGGAGCTGCGGGAGCCAGCGCTCTCCTCCTCCTCTGACTGCCTTTTCTCTCGCGCTCGGGCGGGCGAGTCTCGTAGCTTCTGCCCAATGAAGGAACAAGAACCTGAAACTCGGAGTCCAGACGCTGGGAGACGATGCCGGCCAGGGCGCCTTTGGAGCTGCGGGAGCCAGCGCTCTCCTCCTCCTCTGACTGCCTTTTCTCTCGCGCTCGGGCGGGCGAGTCTCGTAGCTTCTGCCCAATGAAGGAACAAGAACCTGAAACTCGGAGTCCAGACGCTGGGAGACGATGCCGGCCAGGGCGCCTTTGGAGCTGCGGGAGCCAGCGCTCTCCTCCTCCTCTGACTGCCTTTTCTCTCGCGCTCGGGCGGGCGAGTCTCGTAGCTTCTGCCCAATGAAGGAACAAGAACCTGAAACTCGGAGTCCAGACGCTGGGAGACGATGCCGGCCAGGGCGCCTTTGGAGCTGCGGGAGCCAGCGCTCTCCTCCTCCTCTGACTGCCTTTTCTCTCGCGCTCGGGCGGGCGAGTCTCGTAGCTTCTGCCCAATGAAGGAACAAGAACCTGAAACTCGGAGTCCAGACGCTGGGAGACGATGCCGGCCAGGGCGCCTTTGGAGCTGCGGGAGGCAGCGCTCTCCTCCTCCTCTGACTGCCTTTTCTCTCGCGCTCGGGCGGGCGAGTCTCGTAGCTTCTGCCCAATGAAGGAACAAGAACCTGAAACTCGGAGTCCAGACGCTGGGAGACGATGCCGGCCAGGGCGCCTTTGGAGCTGCGGGAGCCAGCGCTCTCCTCCTCCTCTGACTGCCTTTTCTCTCGCGCTCGGGCGGGCGAGTCTCGTAGCTTCTGCCCAATGAAGGAACAAGAACCTGAAACTCGGAGTCCAGACGCTGGGAGACGATGCCGGCCAGGGCGCCTTTGGAGCTGCGGGAGCCAGCGCTCTCCTCCTCCTCTGACTGCCTTTTCTCTCGCGCTCGGGCGGGCGAGTCTCGTAGCTTCTGCCCAATGAAGGAACAAGAACCTGAAACTCGGAGTCCAGACGCTGGGAGACGATGCCGGCCAGGGCGCCTTTGGAGCTGCGGGAGGCAGCGCTCTCCTCCTCCTCTGACTGCCTTTTCTCTCGCGCTCGGGCGGGCGAGTCTCGTAGCTTCTGCCCAATGAAGGAACAAGAACCTGAAACTCGGAGTCCAGACGCTGGGAGACGATGCCGGCCAGGGCGCCTTTGGAGCTGCGG